>CAAKMY010052271.1:0-36048 GCA_901111285.1 Corrigiola litoralis
TATATATATATTTATTCCTCTTATTTAAAAACACTTCATCTTTCTCTCTCCTCCCACAAATTTCCATACTCTTTTCTCACTCATAAATTCCGGTAATTTTTTTAATTATAATAAAACCCTAATTTCAACTCTTTTTGATTTATTTTTAATTGGGTACTAAATTATAATTCAATTATGTAATTAATTGCTTATGATCTTTGATAAAGTTCACTACTTTGGGTTTTGTTGTACTGATTAGCAATATAATCAGTTAAAAAAAATCCGATTTTTTAAATTATGATGATACCCTAATTTCAGCTATTGTTTAATTTATTATATATATTTTCAATTGGGGACTTAATTTTAATTCAATTATGTGATTAATTGCTTATGATCCTTGATAAAGTACACTACTTTGAGTTTTGTTATACTGATTAGCATTATAATCAGTTAAAAAAATCCGATCTTTGTTGTATTTTGTAGTTTAATTAGATTGAGTTTGCATGATTGTGTTAAGTTAATTTGATTGGGGGTGAGGGGTAGCTTAATGGGTTGGGGTTCGATTCTTATCTGCGACTTTGTGCGCTTTTTACACCAAGGGATTGAATTTTGATTGATTGGTTTGATTTTTGTTGACAGGTGTTGATTGGGAGGTTTTAATTTATCAAATTTTTAGCACAAGAAAGATGGTAAGTGGGTTTGCTGGTTTTGATTGAATTGTGCTGTTTTTCGCGGTTGTGCTGTCTTTTTTTTTTTTTTTTTCCATGTTTAGTACTCAATTGCTGTGATGATGAGCTGGTTTTTTAGGGTAAAGATTGGAAATTTGATAGGTTATGGAGTTAGGGTGTAATATGTAATCTTGATGGTATGCTGGATTATGGCTTGTTTTTGCAATTTCGCATTCCTTACGGCTAAATATGGGTTCAAGTGATTGAAATTTAGTAGTCAATTGTGCTGAAAAGCAAGTTAGATGTTGGGGTTTAAATAGATTTTTGTTGTAGCTAGTGCACTGGCTCGAAGTCGTGTGATGTATCGAGTAAAGTTGATAACTTGTAACTTTGTCATCATTGGAAGTTGATTTAGAATGAAATTGGTAATTGTGATGAGATGATCATGAACACTAAAAGGGATCTTTTTGAGATTACTGAAAGTAATGGACATACCTTTATACGCTTAACCCTTCAATCTTGTGTGAGAACTTGTTTATCATGAAGAATATTTTGCATTACTTTTGCTGCTGTAGTAGGTGTTTCTCTTGATTTTTGAATAAGTTACTTTACTGGCTCAAAGTTGTGTGATGTATGTTTCAATGTTGACCACACTAGAGCAGGTTCTAAGTAGAAGATAATTTGTAATGAATTTGGTAATGGCAAGTCAGAAGGTTGTGAAGAGAGCTAGATGAGACCGAGCCTTTGACATTGTGTTTGGATATCAAACTTGGGAGGATAGGGGAGAGAAGGGGAGGGGTGGGAGGAGGTGGGCTTCCATTTTTTTCTCGAAATTTCTCCAGTTTGGGACGATTTGGTGTATTGAGGAGGGAGGGTAAATGAATCCCTTCTTTTTCCCACTCCTTCCCTTCTCCAACCCTATATCCAAACAAGAGAAACTTGATGCATCACTCTCCCTCCCTTCCTTTCCCGGCTAATTTCTGCTATCCAAACACATTGTAGGATCTTATGGAGCAATTGCTTGCCTCCACTTTGTGTTGTTGCTTACGACTTGCTTGTAAAATGTGACTCTGTATGCTAAAATGTTGAAGTTTGTCTAACTTTGGCTGGATTGGTTTTGATGTTGCAGTATTTCAATGGTGGTTTTGGATACCATGGAGGATCATTTGAGCAATTATATCGATGTTACCCTGCGTCGTTTATTGAAAAGGTTTGATGGTCATATAACTAGAAACCTATTTAGATCTTTCAGGCTGTTACATGTGAATGCTGCAGAGACTCAAAAAAGCTAATGACTATGCACATATGCTTTATAATATGCTGATCTTAGTTAGAATTTTACCTAAAAACTTTCAAACGACATTCATGTGTTTCGGCATGCTGGTTCTTTTTTTTTTTTTTTTTTTTGGAAATTGCGTATACTTACAATTATCTTTTCTTTTTGTCTTGCAGCCGCAAATTGAAAGCGGTGACAAAAGTGAGCCTCTTTATCCATCACTTGGTTTTTGTTTATACTTTCTTTTCTTTCTAACTCATGATCACTTGCATTGCTGTAACAGTTATAATGCCTTCATCAGCCCTTGACAAACTTGGTTAGTTTTCTTCTCTCTTATAAATATCTCTCACATTGAGTGTCACGTGGCTGTTGTTAGATGCTTATATTTAACGTGAACGGTGCAGCTATGCTTCATATTGACTACCCTATGCTTTTCGAAGTTCAAAATGAATCTGCAAACCGAACCTCACATTGTGGGGTACTGGAGTTTGTTGCACAAGAAGGCACGATCTATATGCCATATTGGGTAACGTATTCAAGTATCTTGTTGGGCTGCCTGTTACCTCTAGTACACTCTTTTGTTTTGTGCTTCCCCTTTGCTGACAATTATTTCTTCATTTATAATTTGTCCTAGATGATGGAAAATATGCTTTTGCAAGAGGGAGATATTGTCCGGGTCAAGAATGTGACTCTTCCGAAGGGAACATATGTCAAGCTGCAGCCTCACACCAAAGACTTCTTGGATATCTCCAACCCAAAAGCTATGTAAGTAATGCTGTCCTTCTAGGAGCTCAACAAATGTTACTAGTGGGGTTTGACCAATGTTTTAAATGGCAGTGATGTCATATAATGTTCGTCTCATCTAAAAGCTCAGGTAGGGTGGGACTGGGGTGGGTTCTGTTATGTAAGCTCTTGTTCAAATGGTGAATTTGTTGCTTGAGTTTTAAAGCAGGGGTATGGTTAGAAATTTTATGATCAGATCAAATATTTTTTTGCCAGCAGCCTCACGATTTATGAGAGTGCATTGCTCATGCAATGTTTCATGGCAAAAGTAAATTCTCAAGATTAGCTGATGTTTCTGGCTGTATGAATTTTTGTTACGTATGGGAACTGCTTTACATTAAGTATGAAAACAATGGTTTTTTTATAAGAGTGCAGAGAACTGAGTGCTTTAGTGTATCAAGAACGTGAGTAATAGTAGGGTTGTCCTTGCATAGAACTGTGCCTTCTTAGGTGATATACTATTCACGGCACCACATGATTCACGTATTTAAGTGACTACCTCTTATGATAACACATTGTATCTGCATATCTGACATTTGTATGTCAAATGTGTTGTACTGTATATACAGTATATATTAGGCGTTATGACTAATTTTGTTTTGTTATTCTGACATTTCGTCCTTTTTGTTATCTCAATGTGCAGTTTGGAGACCACTTTGAGGAACTATTCCTGTTTAACTACTGGTGACAGCATCATGGTGGCGTACAATAATAAGAAGTACTACATTGATATTATAGAAACACGGCCTTCTCATGCAATTAGCATTATAGAGACCGACTGTGAAGTGGATTTTGCCCCTCCTCTTGATTACGTTGAGCCTGAAAAACCTTCTGCCTCTGCTCCAGGCAAGGCACCGGCTCAAGGTGTGTATCATGACTTACTCCTAGTATCTTGCTCCCCCCTTCCTCCATTTCCCCTGGCAGGACCACTAGACGTATGCTCTGAATTGAATGCTTATTTCTGTTCTGGGCTTTTCTTGCTATTAAAAGCTCTCTTTTAGAAGGCATTGGCCATCGGATTTCACTCCAAAAACATTCTAAGCCATTTTGAATCTCACAGTTGTCTTGGCTGAGTATTTGATATAAATCTATGATTCAATGTGTTGTTAACTTGTTTAACCAGAATTTTAGCGAAGAAGGATTGAAACCACTGCTGATCTTTATTTTGCAATGGCTATTAGCTAGCATCTTCTGTTTCTCTTCTGTTGAATTAGTATAAATATAGCTGTGACGGCTGCATGAAGTTATTGAAACTAAGAGTTTGTTGCCCATTCCTCGTCCCAAATTAAGGAAGTCTCACAGTGGTGGTTCTTCTTACTAAACAAACCAGAAAGGGGCAACTACTATAGTCTTAGCTTTATAGTAGTATATAAAATGGCTATAGATAACCAAAAGATTTATTTCCTTTTCCTTTACAAGAAAGAAGCCCATCTTTGTGCCATGAGACATGAGTTGTTAATTTGATGTGGAGCTTCGGAAGAGTGGTCTGAGCGAGGAACTTTTGAGCTTATTGCTTGGTGTATATGTTCTATCAGCCAAACGTTGACATGTTAATAATGTACTTCTATTCAGCTGAAGACACTCCAGTCGAAGAGCCCAAATTCAATCCCTTTACTGGAGTTGGAAGACGTTTGGATGGAAGACCAGCGAAGCTGGAGCCTTCTGCAGTTCCTACTCCAGCATCTAGAGATAAGCAACCTGCTGTTGCTACTGGGAGTGTGCCGTCTGCTGCAGGGTCTAGTTCCCAGAGTGTGAACCGTCAGGCACAAGGGAAACTGGTTTTTGGTTCACGTGCTAATCGTACAACTAAGGAGGTTCCAATTCAAAAGGTACATATTGCGACCGCTAAACTCTCCGATGTTCTCTTTCTTCTACTTAATCTGTTCCGCTTGCCGGTTAAGCTATTTGCTCACATACGTTGATATGCTCTTGCTATGTGATTCTTTCAGGAACCTGCCAAAGATAAGAAACAGGAGGAGCCCCAGAAAGAGGACCCGAAATTCCAGGCCTTTTCGGGAAAGAAGTATTCATTAAGGGGTTGACCTCTGATGTCAATGCTGCTGCACATTTCATCTGGCGGAGTGTCGATTTGGGAGGAACATGCACAAATCTGAACACTTCGGTTGTATCATTTGTTTATTGTAGAGTAGGCTCTTAATTTAGAACACAGAACGAACAAGAACTCTTTTAACTGTCCTGCTATATAAGCGTGGACAGAAATTCTCGTGGTCCATGTGATTACTCTCAAGCAATCCAGGCTTAGTAAAAAAATGCTCAAATGTTTTTTTTGTACTTGGAGTCCAGTTTGTTGCCTTGCTATATAGCTCTGGGTTCTTGATTCATATTTAAGAAACTTATCAATTGCTTCGTTCTTAACTTCTTATCAACTACTTTTATAAAGCATTTTACTCTGAGGTCTTGATAGGCGAGCAGCCGAGCATTCAACTGAGTGATAATAAGCCTAAGAAAGACACAGCATGCTGATACAGTGAGCTAAACCCAGCACAAGTCCGTGAAGCTCACCGGTCTTTTTTCCATGTTACAACATTACCATTTGTCTGAGTGAGTCTTTGTTATGTTCTGAATAGTTAGAACTGAGACAAGGCATGCACGTTAACGTTATTTTGGTTTCAGTAATTAGAAAAAAAGGACCGACATTACATTACAGCACACTGAAAGTTTATAAACTCAGGCATTCTGGGATCGTACATTTTCGGGAAACAGAACTGTTATGACGAGGAGTAATCTTAGATGGTATGTCCGCAGAGATTCCTGTTCTACAGCAATATCATCAAGATGGAATTATTTGATGGGTGCAATTAGTCGAAGCATAGTCGAGCTAGTTGCAGTACATCTTAAGAGTAAACACACTATGTATTAGACACCAGACGGACTTATTTTACATAGGATACAACAGCTACATAACTACGTTGCCAAATTCTTTTCTAGAGCGCTGTGCTATATAGTACTAAAGGCCTTTGATTTCTAAGATCAAAAGTTCATGGTACCAGCCCTTATGATAGCATCTCCCCCTTCAGCATAATTGCCATACTGTATTTTGGACCAGTATACTCCTTATGATAGCGATTCCCAACTTTGGCATCTCCATTCCTCTGGTTGCCAGATTCACTGTAGTTACTGCCATTTTTGACAATGTATGTAGGAGGACGCCCACGATATTTAGCACAAGAACTCGAGAAGGATGATTATATGGTACATCATCATATTCTTTATCGTCGTCGTATTCTTCCTCATCATTGCAATCTTCATTGTCATCTTCATAATGGCTAAAGCGATCACATTCTTGAGCCCGAGAATGAGGACGCTGCATGGTGTCGAAATAGGAGGCTTTGGCTTAAGGTGGATCGGTTGTTTTATTGAACTTGGCGTGCTTAATTAGCTACTTCTACCCCTTTTTATAGAACAGAATATGGTCGAAACTCGAAAGTAACTAATCCTTATCGTCTTTGTAATAACTAGGATCACTTTAATTTATTCTAGGCATTAGAGTGTAGTATAGAGTAAACTATCAGTGAACACTTAGCATGATACTGTTTCGATAGAACAGAGTAAAATGTTCCATAAAAACCTAATACTAATCTTACCGTTAATGTAGTTTTATCCATTCTGACGGGACAGATGAGTATGAATCACCAACTCACCATACCAACAAGACGAAGAAATTACATTGCCAAATGCTATAATTATGCACCAATATACCATAGGAGCATGCTTTGTCAGTTGTCACTTTCGGGACATTTTCCAAAAAATCAAAAATCGACCCAAAAAGTCGGTTTTCGTGAACAATATACCCATGGAAAAACCTCGTTACGGCCCCAGAATGAAATTGGACGAAAATTGGCAAGAGATTTCCCAAACACATATAATGGTTAATGGAACAAGAAAATTGGCAAAAAAAGTAGCTTAAGCATAGCCCAAACCATCAGTTTTGTCTATTATGCACATGCTCGAAACGAGCGGTAAACACACCGTAAAACTATCAAGACGAAGAAATTGCATTACCGTATGCTACAATTATGTAAAAATATACCCTAGGATTATTCTTGGTCACTTTCATGACATATCATTGAAAATAAAAAATCGATCCAAAAATTGGGTTTTTGTGGACTATAACCCACGGAAAAACCTCGTTTCGGCCTGGAAATGGAATTGAATGAAAATTGGCGGAAGGAATCCTAGACACATATAATAGTTAAAGGAACAAGAATGTTGGCAAAAAGTAGCCTACACATAAGCCCAAACCATCGGTTTGGTCTATTAAGGACATGCTCGAATCGAGCGCTAAACACACCATAAAACTATCAAGACGAAAAATTGGCATTGCCAAAAGCTATAATTATGCACCAATATAGTTTAGGAGCACGCTTCGTCACTTTTAGGACACTTCCCGAAAAATATAAAATCGACCCAAAAATCCGGTTTTTGTAGACTATAACCCACAAAAAAACATAGTATCGGCCCTGAAATGGAATTGGATGAAAATTGGCGAGAGGCATCCTAGACACTTATAGTGGTTAAAGAAACAAGAAAATTGATAAAAAGTAGCTTAAGCATAGCCCAAACCTTCAATTTTGTCTACTAAGCACATACTCGAATCGAGCACTAAACACATCGTAAAACTATCAAGACGAGGGAATGGCATTGTCAAATGCTACAATAATGCGCCAATATAACTTAGGAGCATTCTATGTCATTTTCGGGATATTTCCTGAAAAATAACAATCACCTGAAAAACCGGTTTTTGTGAACTATAAACGACGAACAAAACCTCGTTTCGGCCCCGAAATAGAATTGGACGAAAATTGGCAAGAAATTACCTAGACTCATATAAATGTTAATGGAAAAAAACTGGCAAAAAGTAGCATATCCCAAACCATTAGTTATCTCTATTATGCACATGCTCGAATTGAGCGTTAAACACACCGTAAAACTATAAAGACGAAGAAATGGCATTGTCAAATGCTATAATTATGCACCAATATAACCTAGGGGCATGCTTTGTCATTTTCGGGTCATTTTCCGGAACAAAAAAAAAATCGACCCAAAAAGCCGGTTTTTATGGACTATAAGTAACCCACGGAAAAACCTAGTTTCGGCCTAGAAATGGAATTGGGCGAAAATTAGCTGGAACTATCCTAGACACATATTATAGTAAATGGAACAAGAAAATTGGCAAAAAGTAGCTTAAGCATAGCCAAAACCTTCGGTTGTGTCTATTATTCACATGTTTGAATCGAGCGATAAAAACACCGTAAAACTATCAAGACCAATGATTGGCATTACCATATGCTACAATTATACACCAATATACTGTAGGAGCATGCTTGGTAACTTTTAGAGAATTTCGCGAAAAATCAAAAATCGGCCCAAAAAGCCGGGTTTTGTGGACTATAACCCACGGAAAAAACTCGTTTCGCCCCCGAAATGGAATTGGACGAAAATTGGCAGGAGGCATCCTAAACACATATAATGGTTAAATAAACAAGAAAATTGGCAAAAAGTAGCTTAGGCATAGCCCAAACCATCGGTTTTGTCTATTATGCACATGCTCATATCGAGCGATAAATACACCGTAAAACTATCAAGACGAAGGAATGACATTGTCATATGCTAAAATTATGCACCATTATACCCTAAGAGCATACTTGGTCACTTTCGGACATATATCAGAAAATCAAAAATCGGCCCAAAAAGCCAGCTTTTGTGGATTATAACCCACGGAAAAACTTTTGTTTTGGCCCCGAAATGGAATTGCACGAAAATTGACGGGAACAATAATAGACACATATAATAGTAAATGAAACAAAAAAATTGGTAAAATGTGGCCTGGGCATTGCCCAAACCATCGGTTTTGTTTATTAAGCAAATGCTTGAATCGAGCGTTAAACACACCGTAAATCTATCAAGACGAAGGATTGACATTACAATATGCTACAATTATACACCAATATACCATAGGAGCATGTTTGGTCACTTTCGGCACATATATCGGAAAATCAAAAATCGACCCAAAAAGCCGGTTTTTATGGACTATAACCCACAGTAAAAGCTCGTTTCGACCACGAAATGGAATTGGACTAAAATTTGTGGAAGGCATCCTAAACACACATAAAGGTTAAAGGAACAAGGAAATTAGCAAAAAGTAGCCTAAGTATAGCCCAAACCATCGTTTTTGTTTATTAAGCACACATGCTCGAATCGAGTGTTAAACATACACAATAAAACTATCAAGACGAAGGAATGACATTGTCAAATGCTACAATTATGCACCAATATAACCTATGAGCTTGCTTTGTCATTTTCGGGTCATTTTACGAAAACTAAAAATTCGACTCAAAAAGGCGGTTTTTATGGACTGTAACCCACGGAAAAACCTAGTTTCGGCCTCGAAATGGAATTGGACGAAAATTAGCTGGAACCATCCTAGACACATATTATAGTAAATGGAATAAGAAATTTAGCAAAAAGTAGACTAAGCATAGCCAAAACCTTCGGTTTTGTCTATTATGTACATTTTTGAATTGAGCGATAAAAACACCGTAAAACTATCAAGACGAATGTTTGACATTGCCATATGGTACAATTATGCACCAATATACTCTAGGAGCATGCTTGGTCAATTTTAGAGAATTTCCCTAAAATAAAAAATCGGCCCAAAAAGCTAGTTTTTATGGACTATAACCCACGGAAAAAAAAAAACGTTTCGGCCCCGAAATGGAATTTGACAAAAATTCGCAGGAGGCATCTTAGACACATATAATGGTTAAACAAAAAAAAAATGGCAATAAGTAGCTTAAGGATAATCCAAATCATTGGTTTTGTCTATTATGCACATGCTCATATCGAGCGATAAATACAGCGTAAAACTATCAAGACGAAAGAATGAAATTGTCATATGCTTTAATAATGCACCAGCATCCTCTAGGAGCATTTTTGGTCACTTTCGGGACATATCCCAGAAAATCAAAAATCGTCCTAAAAAGCGAGTTTTTGTGGTCTATAACCCACTAGAAAAACCATCGTTTTGGCCCCGAAATGGAATTGCACGAAAATTGGCAGGAACCATAATAGACATATATAATAGTAATTGAAACAAAAAAATTGGCAAAACATGGCCTAGGAATAGCCCAAACCATCGGTTTTGTTTATTAAGCAAATGATCGAATCGAGCGGTAAACACACCGTAAATCTATCAAGACGAAGGATTGACATTACAATATGCTACAATTATGCACCAATATACCCTAGGAGCATGCTTGGTCACTTTCGGCACATATATCGAAAAATCAAAAACGACCTAAAAAGCCGATTTTTATGGACTATAACCCACACAACAACCTCGTTTCGGCCTCGAAATGGAATTGGACGAAAATTGGCAGGAACCATCCTAGACAAATATTATAGTAAATGGAATAAGAAAATTGGCAAAAAGTAGCCTAAGCATAGCCAAAACCTTCGGTTGTGTCTATTATTCACATGTTTGAATCGAGCGATAAAAACACCGTAAAACTATCAAGACCAATGATTGACAATACCATATGCTACAATTATGCACCAATATACTCTAGGAGCATGCTTGGTAACTTTTAGAGAATTTCCCGAAAAATCAAAAATCGGCCCTAAAAACCGGTTTTTGTGGACTATAACCCACGGAAAAAACTCGTTTCGTCCCCGAAATGGAATTGGACGAACATTGGCAGGAGGCATCCTAAACACATATAATGGTTAAATAAATAAGAAAATTGACAAAAAGTAGCTTAGACATAGCACAAACCATCGGTTTTGTCTATTATGCATATGCTCATATCGAGCGATAAATATACCGTAAAACTATCAAGACGAAGGAATGACATTGTCATATGCTACAATTATGCACCATTATACCCTAAGAGCATACTTGGTCACTTTCGGGATATATCCAAGAAAATCAAAAATCGGCCCAAAAAGCCAGCTTTTGTGGATTATAACCCACGGAAAAACCTTCGTTTTGGCCCCGAAACGGAATTGTACGAAAATTGAAGGGAACCATACTAGACACATATAATAGAAAATGAAACAAAAAAATTGGCAAAATGTGGCATGGGCATTGCCCAAACCATCGGTTTTGTTTATTAAGCAAATGCTCGAATCGAGCGTTAAACACACCGTAAATCTATCAAGACGAATGATTGACATTACAATATGCTACAATTATGCACCAATATACCATAGGAGCATTCTTGGTCACTTTCGGCACATATATCAGAAAATCAAAAATCGACCCAAAAAGCCGGTTTTTATGGACTATAACCCACAGTAAAACCTCGTTTCGGCCACGAAATGGAATTGGACTAAAATTTGTGGAAGGCATCCTAAACACACATAAAGGTTAAAGGAACAAGGAAATTAGCAAAAAGTAGCCTAAATATAGCCCAAACCATCGTTTTTGTTTATTAAGCACACATGCTCGAATCAAGTGTTAAACATACACAATAACACTATCAAGACGAAGGAATGACATTGTCAAATGCTACAATTATGCACCAATATAACCTATGAGCTTGCTTTGTCATTTTCGGGTCATTTTACGAAAACTAAAAAATCGACCCAAAAAGCCGGTTTTTATGGACTATAATCTACGGAAAAACCTAGTTTCGGCATCGAAATGGAATTGGACGAAAATTAGCTGGAACCATCCTAGACACATATTATAGTAAATGGAATAAGAAATTTGGCAAAAAGTAGCCTAAACATAGCCAAAACCTTCGGTTTTGTCTATTATGTACATTTTTGAATTGAGGGATAAAAACACCGTAAAACTATAAAGACGAATGTTTGACATTGCCATATGCTACAATTATGCACAAATATACTCTAGAAGCATGTTTGGTCAGTTTTAGAGAATTTTCCTAAAATCAAGAATCGGCCCAAAAAGCTAGTTTTTATGGACTATAACCCACGGAAAAAAATCGTTTCGGCCCCGAAATGGAATTTGACGAAAATTCGCAGGAGGCATCTTAGACACATATAATGGTTGAAGAAATAAAAAAATTGGCAAAAAGTAGCTTAAGCATAGCCCAAACCATCGGTTTTGTCTATTATGCACATGCTCATATCGAGCGATAAATATAGCGTAAAACTATCAAGACGAAAGAATGAAATTGTCATATGCTACAATTATGCACCAGCATACTCTTGGAGCATTTTTGGTCACTTTCGGGACATATCCCAGTAAATCAAAAATCGTCCTAAAAAGCGAGTTTTTGTGGTCTATAACCCACAGAAAAACCATCGTTTTGGCCCTGAAATGGAATTGCACGAATATTGGCGGGATCCATATTAGACATATATAATAGTAAATGAAACATAAAAATTGGCAAAACGTGGCCTAGGAATAGCCCAAACCATCGGTTTTGTCTATTAAGCAAATGCTCGAATCGAGCGGTAAACACACCGTAAATCTATAAAGACGAAGGATTGACATTACAATATGCTACAATTATGCACCAATATACCCTAGGAGCATGCTTGGTCACTTTCGGCACATATATCGGAAAATCAAAAATCGACCTATAAAGCCTGTTTTTATGGACTATAACCCACACAAAAACCTCGTTTCGGCCACGAAATGGAGGACGAAAATTTGTGGAAGGCATCCTAAACACATATGAAGGTTAAAGGAACAAGAAAATTAGCAAAAAGTAGCCTAAGTATAGCCCAAACCATCGGTTTTGTTTATTAAACACACATGCTCGAATCGAACGCTAAACATACACCGTAAAACTATTAAGACGAAGGAATGGCATTGCCAAATGCTACAATTATGCACTAGTATACACTATGACTTGTTATTTTCGGGACATATCCCGGAAAATCAAAAATCGGCCTAAAAAGCTAGTTTTTATGGACTATAACCCACGGAAAAACGTTCGTTTTGGCCCGAAATGGAATTGCACGAAAATTGACGGGAACCATACTAGACACATATAATAGTAAATGAAACAAAAAAATTGGCAAAACATAGCATAGGCATAGCCCATACCATCGGTTTTGTCTATTAAGCAAATGCTCGAATAGAGCGATAAACACACTGTAAATCTATGAAGACGAAAGATTAGCATTACAATATTCTACGATTATGCACCAGTATACCATGAAGCGTGCTTGGTCACTTTCGGCCCATATATCGGAGAATCAAAAATCGATCCAAAAAGCCAGTTTTTATGGACTATAACCCACGGAAATACCTCATTTCGGCCATGAAATGGAATTGGACGAAAATTTGTGGAAAGCATCCTAAACACATATAATGGTTAAAGGCACAATAAAATTAACAAAAAGTAGCCTAAGTATAGCCCAAACCATCGGTTTTGTTTATTAAGCACACATGCTCGAATCGAGCGCTAAACATACACAGTAAAACTATCAAGACGAAGGAATGACATTGACAAATGCTACAATTATGCATCAATATACCCTAGGAGCATGCTTTGTCATTTTCGGGATATTTCCCGAAAAAATCAAAAAACAACCAAAAAGCCGTTTTTTGTGAACTATAACCCACGAAAAAACCTCGTTTCGGCCCCGAAATAGAATTGGACGAAAATTGGCAGAAACCATCCTAGACATATATTATAGTTAATGAAACAAGAAAATTAGTAAAAAGTAGCCTAGGCATAGCCCAAACCATCAGTTATGTCTATTAAGCACATGCTCGAATAGAGCGCTAAACATACTGTAAAACTTTCAAGACGAAAGAATGATATCGTCATGTGCTACAAATATGCACCAATATACTCTAGCAGCATGCTAGGTCACTTTCGGCACATTTTTCGAGAAATCTAAAATGGACTTAAAAAGCCGGTTTTGTGGACTATAACCCACGAAATAAATCGTTTCGGCCCCGAAATGAAAATGGACAAAAATTGGCAGGAGACATCCTAGACACATATAATGGTTAAAGGACACGAAAATTGACAAAAAACAGCCTAGCATAGCGCAAACCATCGGTGTTGTCTATTATGTACATGCTCATACCCAGCGGTAAACACACTGTAAAACTATCAAGAAGAAGAAATGGCATTGCCATATGATACAATTATGCACCAATATACCCCAGGATTATTCTTGGTTACTTTCAAACATATATCGGAAAATTAAAAAAAAAAAACGACCCTAAAAGCGGGTTTTTGTGGGCTATAACCCACAAAAAACTCGTTTCGGCCCCGAGATGGAATTGGACGAAAATTGGCGAGAGATTTCCTAGACACATATAATGGTTAATGGAACAAGAAAATTGGCAAAGAGTAGCCTAGGCATAGCACAAACCTTCGATTTTCTCTATTATGCACATGCTCGAATTGAGCGGTAAACACACCGTAAAACTATCAAGACGAAGAAATTGCATTGCCATATGCTACAATTAGGCACCAATATACCCTAGAAGAATTCTTCGTCACTTTCTTGACATATATCGGAAAATCAAAAATTGATCTAAAAAGCCGGTTTTTGTGAACTAGTATCAAAAGTTTTGAAAATAAATTGTGCGGTTCAATGAAACTATAGCCTTATAACCATGGTCCATAGACCACAAGCTATAAGTGCTATACCAGGAAAAACCCTTTTTTTAAGACTATATGGCTACGTTTGATTGAGTGTAATGAACTTTGTAATGTAATGGAGTTTTCTAGTTTAAGAAGAATTGAAAATGGAGGGGAGGGTGGAACCTAATATGGAAGGGATGGGTTTGATTACCTCCATTCATGTAATGGTGATTACATAGGTTTTGGTATTCATTGACCATTACTTGAGTTTGTATTATAAGAGCTCTTAGCTTGTAATGGGGATTGCAACTCCACCCTCTCTCTCCTAATTGCCCCTCCATTTTTAGGCTAATTTGGGTGATTACCATGGTGATTGCATTACACCCAACAAAACAAGCCCATGAAGTTCCACGGAATGTAGTTCATAACGAGTACATGGAAATAGCATTTGTTGAATTTCGAAGGTTTGATGTGCCATACTGATATCTTTTTAGATTGAAAGTGCATATTCGTTACCCAACTCACATGTATAGTTGTTTCAATGGATCATATACTTGCTTGAACTATCTAATCACTCTCGCCTAGTAGTCCTATCCTACTGAGGAATTGTCTTTCAGCCTTTCATTTTTTTCCCTGCTCAAACTTTGCATACACTAAGGATAATTTGAGTGGGATCTTCTTTACTGCTTCAAGTGGCGTGTCTTTTGTTGATACTACTTAGTAGTTTACAGGCTTATCATTTGAAAATATTTCACGGACCATCCAAGAGTTCGAAAGAGACTAAAGTCATTGCATGGAATTCTCTACTACCTTAACAATTAACACATTTAGAAGATGGTAGATTCATATTCTGCTGCCACTGCTCTTGCTAGGAACAGATACTGGTGCATGTCTTCTTCTGGAGCAGAATAAACACAATATCATTAGTTTGCCGACCTCTACATATGATCTTGCTCCGGTCAAACAATTGTAACTTAACGACAATCAGTTGAAAAGCAATGAGCTTACCTAGTTACCTGTTCCAAATTGGTGTCTCATGTTATGTATCTTGTCTTCTAATTATAATACATTTCTTAAATAATCACACATTATTTGGTCAAATTTTGCCATGCATTAAGACTTGATGTGTCACAATTGAGAGATAATAAGACATGAATCGGAATATAGTTTGGAACAGAGGATCTGGAGTGTGTTTAGAGGACCCAAAAATTACATCATTAACATAGAAGATAACTCAAACTAATGGATACATTGACAAACAAAGAAGTCTGTATTAACTCGTGGTATACTGTGGTATTAGTGTATTACAATACTATTACAAATTATCGCCCAACAAGATCATGGAGAAATTGATGACATATATTTATACACCAGCAGCACAGAAGAAGCTGAAAACGGATTTAATAACAGATTCCTATAATCAGTGACATATGCTACAAAAATGCAACTTTGCTTGTCTATATCAGGCTAACGACACAGAACAGAAATGACAATTAAAGTTTGACCCCGCTAATGATTTATTACACATGTTTAAAAAAAGACCAATTATTTCATACTAAAACAAATCCATCACAGCATTTCCGGGAAAGACCTAGGAGTATTTCATATCATTAGTCTCCTGCATGTCAAGACCAGTGAATAGTGACTGCTACTGCTGCAACAAGTCTTAAATAACAACGGAGTAATTATCTTTCTTGATAAAAAAAAAAAACCATGCAAACTACAGCATTATCTCTGCACTCCTACGAATCATGTGTTTACAACATCAAGGATGTAAGCACAGCAGGAAGCAGCTGTGTCTGATTCTATAAAATGAGTACAAGTTGATGCAGTAGTGATCAAATATTACATCAACTTGCAACATTAGCAGAGAACAAGGGAATTTCGTAAGAAGTGGTCAAGTTGGTATTTCTAAGCGAAAGGTAAGACCAAAGCATAATGGTGAAACCCATTGAGCCGCCTCAAAGTCAGAATTAACTTATTCTAACCCAACAAACAATCCCTTATCCCTTATTCATTCACAGGTGATAAAACCAATTTCCATACTTCATATTTCATATTACTAGCATATTCCACGAGGACCATGACCTTTATTCTCATAACTTAGTACCTCTCCAAGTTCAACACTACGTTTCTCACACGAAAAAAAAGCACCGTGTTTTTTACTCCAAACTATTCTTCTTAACACTTGCAGAAATCAGAATCCATTATCCCAACTTGTCCACCTCAAACGAACCCCAAAATGGGCCCAAAACGTCTATCTCGGTGTTTCTTTGACTTTATAAGGGACACCTTGCAATAAGAGTATAAGACCCACAAATCGTGGCTGAAAAACAGCCCTATAGAATGAGTATAATTAGCAAAGAAACATGACCTGTCAAGCTAAGTTTGCATCTTCTGTATGCGACTCGTGAGCGTGTCATGAGGATTGAGTAAATACTAGATACCATAACAACAAAGCCAAAGGTCCTAAGAATCACACATTTCCTTACACCGGTTGTTGATTAACAACCCTCATCACAATTTAACGGTGTATTTTGCTAGTGACGACAGTCAATCACGGCAAGCAACTAGGACCTTTGACAGCATCAAAAGCTATGAGCTTTTTTTGCCCCCACATAATTTAGATCACGAAATCAGGAAATCTATCTTTTGCAACATTCCAATACCAAAAAGTGTCATAAAGCACCAAGTACAGCTACAAATTAAGGCCCTACATAAGATCAACATGAGTGATGCTTACAACACACTGCCACAAAATCCAGAAGCAAGTGAATCAAACAGAACAAGAAAATTAACACAACAGAAATTTAGAAAGAACAACAAAGTAAAATCAGCTAAAAATTCAAGTAATTTCTGAATAAAATGAGTTAGACAAAGTACATGATAGAGGAAGAGAGTTCCCAACATTATTAATCAAGGGTCTCAATCTTCTTACCATCAACATAATTGATAATACAAGACTTCTGTCTTGCTTCTTACACTTTGTCTGAGCTGTGAAAATGGAAATAAGTTCAATAACAAAGAACAAAAACTCTAAATGAAAAAAACAGACGACCTCCATGACCAACTTCAGAGCGAAAACGGCATTATTCTGGAGACATTTGCTTAAGAACATCAGGCATGAGAACCTCAAGCACAAACATACGACCACTGCTGCTCATCCTCGCCGGGACCGGCCTCAACAGCACTAGCATTGCAGCTATCATCACCACCCATGTAGTAAGGGTGATACCCATTGATCAAACCACCAGCATTGCTGTTAATAAAGCCACAAGAACCCGCCACAGTGCCGGGTATCAAATACGGCATATTGTTGAAAGAACGAGCCAACCCATCCGCAAGAGAAGCAGCAGTATAGTCCTCTCCATGGTGGAGACACTCCTCAGCCCGGTGCTTGAGAGCCTGGAACATGAGCTCGGGCTCGTGCTGCATCACTCGGAGGACATCCCCAGAAGACGGGCCAGGCATAGCTCGCGTCACAGCGAAGCTCTGTGGCCCGTCGCTCTGCAAGACCCGCACCACGCTCGGGCCTCCAAATAAGTTGTGGATTCCCCCAAGTCCCTCCTCATAAGCCCCGCCTAGAAACATCCCCAGAAAATACCCACCACCACCATTGTTTTTGCACCCTAAATCATGTAAGGGCAAGCTAGATTCACCACCGATAAACTTATCAACTTTACCATCACTGTCACAGGTTAAATCAGATAAAGTGCCTCTAACCCCAGGTCTTTCACCAAGCCTATGAATTGGTACAATCGGAAACAACTGCCCAATCCCCCAGAAATCAGGAATAGAGGTAAAAACCGATAAATTCACATGGTAAGTGCTCACCGGATCCACCACGCCAACCGCTTGCGAAACCAGCTCACACAACCCATCAACGGAAGCCAACTGCTCCATACTCAAACACCCATCCTTGAACTGATCAATGCACCTCTGCTTCAGCTGATCGGCATAAGTCAAACAGCTCTCATACTCACCCCTCATAGCCGAGGCCGACAACTTCTGATATTCGCCACGCGCCTCCTCTGAGAGCCCGTCGACCAAGTAGTCCAATGCCAGAGTCGAAGCAGGCGGGGCAGCAGCCGGCACACTGGCCGACACCGCCTCGAATATCAGAATCGAGTGGTGGGACACAATTGCCCTGCCACTCTCGCTGCAAATGATGGGGTGCTTCATCCCTTTCCGGTCGCAAACAAGCTTGACAGACCTCACAACAGCGGATGCATACTCTTCCAGTGTATAACCAACAGAGATGTCGGAATCAGTCGACTTGGACCCGTCATAGTCGATCCCAAGCCCGCCACCAATGTCAATTACCTTCATATGGGCACCAAGCCGGGCCAACTCGCAGTAAATCTGCGCAGCTTCGGACACACCGTCCGAAAGAAGCTCAGTCGAAGGAATCTGCGACCCAATGTGGAAATGCAGGAGCTGCAAACAATCAATCATCCCAACAGCCTCAAGCTTCCTCACAACCCGCAGAATCTGCGTCGTTGTGAGCCCGAATTTCCCCTTCTCGCCGGAGGTGGACCCAAAATGGCCCGAATGCTTGGTCCTCAGCTTCGCCCTAACCCCAACAACAGGCCGAATATTCATCCTTCTGCTCAACTCAATTACCAAATCAATCTCCTCCTCCTGCTCGAGCACAATCACGGTGTTAAGCGCCAACTTCCTCGCAATAATCGCGAGGGAGAGGTACTCGACATCCTTGAACCCATTACAGATCAACAGAGCATCAGAACTGCCCTTACATAGGTAACTCATGGCGAGAAGAAGCTCGGGCTTCGACCCAGCCTCAAGCCCGAACCGAAACTCGGCCCCAAACTTAACAATATCCTCAACAACAAACCTCTCCTGATTGCATTTCACCGGGTACACTCCCTGGTAATGGGAGCCGTACCCGTTAGTCCTGGTAGCCAAATCGAAAGCAAAATTTAACGACTCGAGCCTGTGCTTCAGCACGTCCGGAAACCGGACAATCAGGGGCAGCTGCATCCCCAGCCCACCCGCCATCTTCGAGTCGGACACTTTCTTAACAACCTTTAAAAGGTCAATCTCCTGGTGGGGCAACGTCGCTTCCCCGAACGGGTTCACGGTTACGTTACCGGACTCGTTCACGGTAAAATACGGCGGGCCCCATTTGTCAATGCGGTACAAAGCCGAGGACAGGTGTGGGGACCACTGGAGGGAGGGCTGTTGGTCATTGGTGGTGGTGGTGGTGTTGGTCATCGGAGGTACGCCGGGAAAAGCTCCCGGCGTGGGAAGTGAGAGATGAGCGGCGAGAGGGGCCGTGGTGGCGGCGGCGGCGGCGACAGCAGGCATCGTCTCTACTTCCCCGATCTGTTTTTTAATCTAAAAAAGGGTAAAAAAAAACTAAAAACAGTAAAAAAAATTAAAAGGGGGAGGTTTTTTACGGGATTTATTCTGTTGGGGCGAGAAAATGAAGATTAAAAGAGGAATGGTGGCGAGTTAGTCTGAATTTACTCCAAAGGAGTGATGGGGGTGTTAAAACCCGCCGAGGCGCGAAGCCCCGGCTACCCCCTCAAACGGGTGCAAAAGAAACTCGTACAGATTTCGTGAAACAAACCACTCCTGAACACAACAGCCGTAATGTCCTCACGCCGAGTTCAGGAGAATCACAGATTAACTAGTAACAAATCAATTCAAGTTTGAAGCTATTGGTGACAGAATTTAGTACACTTGATATGATCTCACCATACAAAATATTGATGTAAATTTTGATGTTTGGAAAGAATGGAATAGAGAGGTGTTAAAAAGGTTTGTTGTTGTTGTTGTTGTTGTTGTTGTTAAAGAGAGGAGTGGGCGAGGATTGCATGAAGGATGGGAGGGTGTTTATATAGGGTGAGGGGGGGTGTATAGTAAGCCCCATCTAGGGCTTGGCTTAGTAGTTGGGATCTGTCATCTGTGGCAACCTAACTACCTCCCCACAAATGTTGGGCCAACCCGGTTTAGTGGTGGTATGACTGATAGAGTGTAGTACTCCGTATTATGGTATGGTATGACATTTCTATTTGGCTGGTATCTCTCTTTTTCTCGTTTGGTTTTTTTTGTCGTTTGGTTTTGTGATTTCATTTCGTTGTTGCCAGGTCGAAATAGGAGTGTGTTTTGTGGTGTTATTATTGTTTGTTGTTGGAAAATATCTATTTTTAGCTACTTTAGGGTTTGGTTTTAGTGTTGATTCTTTAATTTGATAGTGTTTTGAGAGTAAGAGTTTGGAAGGTGATGATATTTTGTTTAAAGATATGATAATAAGCAATTTGTGATAGTTAAATATCTATTTAAGAATATCTTTATGTTATTTTAAAAAAATACCTTTGTGATTATAGTTTAGATAAGAAAAATTGATTAAATATTTATCTTAGTTGATCGTCAAAATATGATTTCAACTAACATCGTAAAGCAAATGTTAAAATCGGTAAAAGTAAAGGGAGTATATATATGTCTTCCTTTTACATTGTCTTCTAACTTGAACATTAGAGAATTTTCTTTGCACCAAATTAAAACATTCCAGCATTTCTTAGGAGGCAAATCAGCTTGAACATTAGTAGTTGTATTAATACTGGCTAACCAAAATAAATCTTTTAAAGAAAGAAATGGTCAAAATAAGGTAACAAATAGGGTATGCCTCCCTTCAAAAAAAAAAAAAACTAATAACTATGAGATTAATTTTTTTTTGTCTATAATTAGTGATGATTTTAATAGTGTTTAATATAGGGATGGGATTGTTATATGCTACTCACCATTCATGTACTTATGTCGAATATCAATCACACATTAAATATTTTAATCTTGACGTATACTCGATAACACTTGTAAATTTACACATTACTTGCATACCAAACGAATTCATAGTTCTTATAAACAGAAAAAGTAATAACATACGATCACATCGTATCAAATAACCTTCTTACTACAAATTAATAAGCTAATAATTCTTATGGTTAACTCGAATCTAAAAGTATTTATCGGGGAAAAAAGTCTAAACTTTAAAGGTGTATGGTATCTAAACATCAACATTTGGTACCTTAGTTTTGGGAATAAACTATCTATTACGTGGTAGTATACTTTAATCAAACTTGTGAAGTTCTAAAAATGAAAATGATGAAGATAACATTCCACATCGTAACGCAATATCCACACGGGTCCGTTTATATGACGCAGTTGCAATAGTAACGCAACCTAAGAAGCTAGTAGAGATTAAGAATCTCACAATCTCTTTCAAATAATGAAGGGTGGAGATTCCTTTGCGGAGATTCGGGTAAGCAACGCCGTCGAGTTGCCGCGTGGCCCCTCCACTTGAACGGTGGAGGTCCCTTCTAGCCAGGCCATTTTCTCTATATCATTATCGCGATATTTTGCTGATAAAATGACAAAAGTTATTAAATAGCTGAGATATCTAGAACATTTATTTGCTATTTTATTTTATTTTATTTTATTTTCTATTTTTGGATTGATGAAGATAACAGTACGAAGTTTCCTTTTTGTGAGGATCAGATAGGATTTTGATCTGCGGATACGATGTTGCCACGTTGGCATCCCACAACTTTTAGTTTAAGCTTTTCCCAATGCGTATTTTTATTGAATTGAACCATTTTACATGTGCTTTATACTAATTAAATTCCGTTTAATGAAGATAATAATATTGGTGTATCTTCCAGCTTCAGCTGAAAATTTTGACCTAATATTATATTTTCAGGCGTTTTTTTATCTCTTGATAAAAAAAATGGGATAGTTAGGTTTAGATTGAACTATTTTTGCATGTGAGCAAATAGTATCAAAGAATATATGATATGATAATAAATAAATAAATTGATAATGCAAAACTTTCAAAGATGAAAAGAAAAGGATATGAATTTGTCCCTTTTGCTATATTTTATGAAAGTATAAGTGATGGTGGGATATTATATCGAAACATTTTTGCATGTGACATATCATATAATTTAAACATTTAAGTGATTACTAGATTAACATACTTTTCAAGAATTCTGAAGCTAGATAGATACTACAAGGTTTCGGAAGTATTCATAATAGAGACACGTATATAATTTAATATAAGTATATATTATTGTAGGGTTAAAATTGAACTTTATTTGCATGTGATTTATGCTAACCAATTTAATATCATAATATGCAACTTTAATCCAAGAATCTAATACAAACATTTTAATTAGACATTCTAGTATGATCAACATGAACTTTTAAGTTAAAATGATTGGCTTTTAAAATCGGATGTGAGCTTTGCAAATTTGGAACTGATGTTGAAAGGCTTTGCAAATTTTGGATTCCTTGTGCACTAATCCCATAGGGTGTACACATGCCCGAAATCCGAATAATAGAAAGAATCATAGAAAATAGTATATCGAACATTAGAAGGATTAACTGATGAAGTTTAGTTTGGATTGGTTTTTGACCAAACAAAACTAGTTAAGTTAAAGATTTTTTGAATACAATATATTGTCTTATATGAAATTAAATATTTATAATTTTTGACAAGATAGTGATCGAGGTGTATTATTTTTTATATTAAAGTTTTTTTTAATGTTCGAAATTATATATTTGCATACCACTCAAACATTAATAAATAAAGATATGTCATTTCTAGTCCGAATTGGAGATTCTGAACATGACTACGAATCAAGGCTTACATGTAATCGCAAATCCAAGTTTCAGTGGACCAAAATCATGGTGGTTTCGGTTCGTCTATAGCGGTTTGATTCTAATCCATGTTCTGGTCTCGATTAATATTAACATTACTCCTCTAGTCGTCAATTTGGATGAAGTATGTGATCAACTGATCACTGATGAGGCTAAGAGCCAAATGTAGCGTACGTTGAGAATGGACCATGGCTCACGAGTAACTGGTAAAGCCTCCAAATAATTGTACTATGAAGGTTATAACTAGTTCAGGCTTCATTTTGGATAGTCATAGTAGAAAGATCTCTGCCCTTCAGCTGTGTTTTGCATATGCCCTCCCCATGTCCTGCTGACAAATTCATTTTCTCAATCACTTGTATTTTCTCGCCGTTTGTCTGGGGGTGGGGGATGACTGATGTCTGATGCTGTGGGAAATTTCGTACTTTGATGAACTATATAGATCAACTTCAATATTTTTTTGTATAACTTTTTAATAATTGTAATTATTCTTTATTTTGGACAAAACTTAAATTACATATAAATTTTTCTTTTGACGACTCATGCATTCTATCTTCAAATAAGAATGCCTGGTTGCGATACCAAATATCAAAGTTGTTCATTAGCAGTTAACCAAATAAACCTTAATATCGGATAATTGAATTACTGATGGGATTAACTGCTCATACAAGACTAAACTTTCACCTCAATCAATTGAACCAATAAAATGCATGTTTTAAATAATTTTGGTTCTAATATTTTTTGTGCACCTGTCCCTAGTTTAATTTGTTTTTGCCGTTGAGTTTGTCATTCGAAAGTCACAAATTCAACTTTATATCACTTAAATTGAAGAAGCTCTTATAGTCAATATCAAGTACAATAAACTTGAGCTAGCCCTTATTCTCACAACATCACTTCTCTTGCCTAGATAATCAACTTCCTTACAGTTTGAAGTCTTGTTACCTGTAAGTGATACATCCTACATTGTTGCGTCTTTAACGTGGAGTGTTTGAACCTTGTCATTCTCTACATAACAACTTAGCAAAGCAAAGCCAAACAACAGTAAGCAGTTTACGTGGTATGTTGGAGAAATTGCAGCTGTGGTGCCGAAAGCTGGTTGGATAATACGAATCTCGCCGAATCACAAGATTATTAGTAGTATTATAGGTTGAGAAAATTTGAAGTTGATGCATGCTTAAGGGAAGTTTGATTCCTCTTAAAGGGTTATACTACAGAACACAATACTGAGTCCCTGACATATTCATGTATGATATGCTTCCGAGTATCGTGCTTTGTAGGTCGAGTAGGGTTAAAGGGTGGACTTTTTCTGTAAGATGCTGCTCTACTTGTAGGGCTGCTGCTAGCCTGCTACTGTTTTATGCAAGTTCTTTAATGTCTGATAACTTGAAAGATTCCGGACTAGCTCCCCTGCCAATCATAGAAATTGTAAATCCCCATCTCATTGCCATTATAATTGACCTCATCTTTCGAGTGTCAATGATCAATACATATTATACTTAAAGAGTTTAACATCCAGATTACATTCCTACTTTTAAATTTTTCTAGTCTTGAATTAGGAAATATTGAAAAATTATTTTAGGATTTGGGCACAATGATGCTACTCGATCTCATCTCCCAAATGCAAGAAGTGGGTCATTATTCACTTAGTATATACGCTCCTTTCAACAATAAGCAAGAACTAGTTTAATTGTACAATAAATTTAGAGATCAAAGAAGATTTACCTTGAAAAAAAGTACAAGACAGGATAGTAATTTTATAAAAATCGTATTCGAAATATAAGCATAAGTCAAAGTATTAATTAACGGTGTGTTTGGCAAAATTAACAATTTATCAACAATTAGATTTAGAGTATTATTTTTATTGGAACAACTAATGTCAGAGAGGAGGTAAATATAAGGATTCGAAATTAGGACATTCCACAAGCAGATAGCACATTCAGTCACTTAGCCAATAATACTCTCGTATTAGTTTAAAATGTTCGACATAAGAATAAGCTATTGTTTGATGTCCTTGTTATTAATTTTCCACGATATATACTTCGTACATTTATCCTAAACCTAAAAGAAATAATGATAAAAATATTATTAGAAATGAAGCACCTAAACAATATTGATCAATGTATTTGTCAATGATTAAAATTTTGAAATTCTTTCGCAACAAATTAATAGGATATATAGCATACATGTCGTCACTTGCTAAATACAATACAAAATACGGAGTATGTATTTATGGAATAAAAGGAGGAAAATGAGATGATGGATACTAATCTCGGATTGTTCTACGTCAAAGCTCTAGCGCTATCATTCTCATTTAAAAGTTAGAAGGGTATATTAGTTTTGGAGAAAACTTATTTAAACAATTATATTTACTCAATATTGGTTCAAAAAAAAAAGTACTATCATGATTTGATTGTGTCAAACTACAAATAGTTATTCCAAAATTTATAATTAAATAAGGCAAAAAAAACGTCACCTTTTGGGTGCAAAACGTATGGAGGGTGTTTTCTTTTGTTCTAATACAATAAAAGACCAAAAAGAAAAGGGACTAATGGTGTTGTCTTTTTGTGCGTATTTGACTTGATTCGTGATTCCGAAAAAGTACAAATAAACAATTTATAGCACTTCGTTAGTTTTTATTAGCAGACTAGCAGTACATCATAAGCATATCTTAATAGCAGAAGTAGCATTGTAAAGATGCACTTGATGAGTAGTGATATGATTGTTTTTGTATGTGTGACTAGGTGCCCTCTTTTCTATTTTATTATTGTCGCACTTTGCTACTTTTCCTATAAACATCCCATACAACATGTCAAGATTGAGAAGCACTCTTAACTATTTAATTAGCATTTTATTTCAAAGTTAATTGGCCTTTCTCCAAAATTGTTAAAGTATATATATGTCGTTTCATTATAGAGAAGGGAAAGGATCAGTTTTAAAATAGAAAGACATGATAATAGCTATACAACCATGAGATACGTATTTTGATGGAGGATTTTTGTTAGTATTCAAATTCTAAAATAATCAACGTACTTTTGAGAAAATAAGGTCAAATTAACTTGTATATATTTTGATGCGGAGAATTGAAGAAGTTACGCAATTTTTTTTTTCCCAGTGAGTAGTGATTGGGAAATTTGTTCTAGTGACAAGTTAATTAGTATATTTATGCAGCTTTAGTCAATTGTGGTCTTGTAACTAGTTTCGATTGATATTACAAACGCAAAATGCAAGAAAGGTAATTGTAATAACTATGATAAAAAAGATACTCCTTAATTAAAACTCAAGTACTAGTTCAAGATATTATAACATTCTCTGTCTTTTCTATTGATTGTTGGAGTTAATAAAAATTATCTTTTTTGTCTCATATATAATCGATAGTGTTGTTCATCCAACTTTCGTATAATTGAATAAGCTCGTCTGTGACATTAAGTTTCTTGATATATAAAATAAAAAGGTCGTGTGTGAAATAGAAGTACAAGATGGTGCTTCGCTCTATCGTCCTAATTTCGCTCGGATTACATGACCAAACAATCAATGCTAAGCGGAGGAACCTGGAATGATCCATGCACTTTCTCTATGCACGTAAAGCTCATGCATGAAGTCACCATATCAAGATAAGGTAGCCCCCCTTCTCTTTAATCTCTCCAATGGAACCCGACTATGTTAAGATAATGTATATGCTTTGAAGGGGCTGCTGAAGGAGGCCCATCACCTAATTTTTCTGGTATAAGCACTATCGATCACACCATGATCCACGTAACACTATATGTGTCATTAAGTTATTGTTTAGCTAGTGCTAGACTACTAGTAGTAATTCTAGTCATTTGGATAGATGGTTATATGATCTTATTCTTGCCACTCAGTTAAATAGCACAAAGACACATTTATTGTGTCCATAAGTCATATGCTTTTTGTTCAAGCATTCAAAGGAAATCAAGCTAAACACAGGAAAAATAAGGGGAACACTCGAGTTCAACAATCAGTTTCTTATAAAGGTTCTTGGAATCTTGGGTGACATAATCCCATTATGGCCTCAATTGTTGACTCTATATGTTCACGCGGTTATCACTGCTATGTCATTACTCATTACTCATACTCTCAAGCCTCGACTCTTGAGAATGTATACGAAGTTAAGTCTTATAAGTTGCATTGACTGCTACTTTGCTATGCCACTGTCTTGGGTCTTTAGATAGTGTACCACCTTGGCACTAGGCAGCTAGTCAAAAGCTTTGACTCTTGAGAGTTAAGACTGTCGTAGACTTTGTCTCACACGTTTCAGAGTAATGCAACAATAACGACAATCAATCCTTAATTTAAAAATAGTGAAAATCGGCTAACATGAACCAGTAAGGTGACTCCTACGAGGACATGTTTCAGATTAATGTTACATACAAATTTGCGATGTTGGACTAGTTAGATGGTCTGATATGACTGTGAACATAATGCCTCTCAAGTAAGACCCTTTTAGCAAATTTTAGCACACGTACAAATTGCAGTTGCGAACTTGCGATGTCGGGCAAGTCCAATGGTCTGAGTCTTAAGATTGTGAACAACTTGTCTCACTCGCGGTAATGTTCCATACAAATTTTATAAAGTCCCTTTTAGCACAAATCATGTACAGCAACGGTCTACTTTTAAAAACGCTAATGCATCAAAATGTTTAGCAAAAGAAGGGAATTATAAATTCGTAAACAAGGAATAGTCAAATTTGTGAGCACTGTTTTTCCCCTGTTAAATTCGTTGCCCAGTAATCAGACATACGGAGTATCCTCCTAGAAGAATCGAGATTTAAAGGAGCTGAACCAATTCAATGGTATAATTTCTGATGATGGCATGATGCAAATCAAACCTAATGATAATACGCATAATCCTGTACTGAAACCACACAATACAAACCTCATGCCAACCCACCCTTTTTCGACTTCGTTCTCACCATCGGAGGGACAAAATTCCAGAGTCATGATAAAGATCACATAAGGATCCATAATATTCAAATACACCATAAAATAGAGCTCCTAATAAGCTGAGCAAGTGAGCATAGATAGAACAATTACATTATCAGCGAGGTTCATACAACGTCGTGTAGAGTAAACCAGCCACAAATGAAACATAACAAATACAGTCGAAAATAACTTAGAAGTAAACATAAAAGAACTTCACAAGCATTTATTCTGCAAGAGCCTAGTGCTACTGAACAGTAGCGAGTATAAATTGAATATTCGACAATATTGTACCTCAAGAAAAAAACAATAGACCAGAGTCTCAGCACACTGAACCTAACAATATAAACCACAGTTTCTCTGCCCTTCAGCTGAGGGGAAAAATGGAAGAGGAAAGCAAGAAGAAAGGGCAATGTCTTTTTGTCACTCCGAGTCCATCAATACAAGATGAGTGAGCAGTAGTCCACTATACTTAATCAGCTCTTGATTGTCCAGCTCGGGAAGACAAGATGATACCCACAATGAGACCATACAGAGCAAGTGCTTCAGCAAAGATGAGGATAAGAATCATTCCGACGAAAAGCTTTGGCTGTTGTGCGTTAGCTCTGCGCAAAAAACAATTATATAGATATAAGAGGCGGAGCTTTTCATGACAGGATAGCTAACTAAAAGAAACACAGCAAAATGAGTAACATCTTCCAGCATGCATTCTACTATACGAAATAAGAACTGATGGCTGATCTTGGCATGGAGAGATGCTCCAAATAATGCTCAGTCTCACATAAAATCTTTGATGCCATCCATCCAAAAACTTGGAAATAAAATATTAACAATGACAATTGGTATGAGGTCATATCAGGATCAGAAATCTGAAATCGGCACAACCAATTTCCAGTGGATCAAATTTGCCTTACTAGGTCTAAGGGTGTGTCTTCACATGGATATTTCTAGGAACTTATTTACTGATGTTCTTGGAGTTTTACAAAACAAGTAGCAACTGTACTGAACTTTGACAAAGTTTATTGAAATTTTTGGAACTAAGCATTTATTATAGTGTCTAATATCAGAGAACAAGGGATACTTTAATAAGCAAGTATGTCCATGAGTTTGGTCATATCTGAATACCCAAACAAATAGAGGATTTGTCATTCATCCCAGACTTTCCAACCAGCTCAAAGTGGCCCTTTCTTGAACCATTCTACTGCAACCAATAATCACTTTCATCACCCAACCCATGGAGACAGTGCGGGGGGATAATATGAATGCCTAAACCCAGGCAAAGCACATAGGCTATTCGTAAAACAACCTCAAACAGAACAACTTTGAGAAAGAACAAAAGTAATCTGTCTCGCAATAGTCAAACAAGAAGCACGAAAAGAGATCTAGGAAAATTCCTGATACAACGAGGTTGCTACTAAAATCTACCAGCGCTTAAGTAATTAGAGAAAAGTAAATGAGCTGCCCTCATCTCTAAAACAATTATTTATTAATTAAAATCTACTTAAAATTGACTTAGGACCATGTCGTACTGTCTAATACAAACCAATGATAAAGTAAGCGAGTAAAATATGCTTACAAAACGAAAATGACCTCAAAAGGAACCAGTACTACAAACACGTATCAAGAAGGGCAGCTTAAATAGACTCACTATGGTGCAAAGAACAGTACCAACCACCAAACAATTTAAGAAGAAGTAAGCCATCTGAAGGACCATGGACAATCTCAAACAAACCCCATTCCCTATGCAAGAAAAAGAAGAGATGACCATACACAGGCAGAAAGAAAAAGGTAAAATGATATTCCTTATCTTAAGATTCATATTACAATTTAGAATGATATTTCCGTATCTTCAGTGCAATGACAAGAACTCAAGAAGAACACTAGACAATAAGGGTACCACTTAAGCAAGCCATTAAATTCTCAATCACTTTCCAGTTAAGCAAAAAAATATGCCAAGGAACCTTTAGACATACACTTCATAGGAGTAAGTGAGTAACTGACCTACATTACCTGAACAAACATCTCTTACAAGGTAGCTGATTTCAACTCAACTAGAAAATCACCCAATCCAAACTAACCACACCGAAATAAGGTTGACTATGAATTCTATATTTCCTTAACAAGCCTCTTTGTCAAAGAATGCAAATTGATCGAACTAAACTCAGACCCACCAAATACAAGCAAACCTGTATTTGACCAGAACCAAGTGAGCGGTTCACTGTGGCGACAGCAGCGATAGATTTATTGCAATATCCAACACCAAAGCAGGAATGCCCTTGTTCACGAAGAAAAATAATTGAGAGAGAGAGACAGAGGACGCAAGAGTCCAACCGCTTCCAAGTATACATCAGTGACTAAGATGTCCTAACAACTTCACTAGGGGTAGCCAAATTGACTCAGGTGATAAATGTGAAGTCGTCAAAAACCAAGAACACTAAGTTCTAAATGATCCTGATTCCTGAGCAATTAGCTTATGGGTGGTGTAATTTTCAAAATCACACACACCTGAAAAACATGGAGAGTTTACGCAATTTTCTCCTTCTTTATACTTTATTTGGGGATGGCGGGGGGGGGGGGGGGGGATGTTTAGTCGAACATGCTCCATTACATTCCTGAAAACTGACTTCACTGTCAAACAACCAATGTATACTTACAAGTAGTAATATCGGGTATCATGTGACCTCTTGATGCTAGCTCAAAAAATACCTCAAAAGTTTAATTGCGAAGAGGCTGCAAGTAACTGGAAATCAAACTCCAAACTTACTTCCCGATAAGTACCAATATCAACAACAGGTGCAGATTTTGCAATTAGCAGTCCAGGAGACACCAAATGTAATGCTAACTTCCCCCATGTAGATAATTCCTAACAACTTGAGAAAGAACTAATACTTGACAAAAGTAAACTACAAAGGTAAAGCAATGACATAATTAACCACAACGAACACTTCAAGTTCTATAACCATAAATCAGAAACAGCCTGCTGCTTAAAAAGTCAACCCCTTCTACAAAAACCAAACATCTAATCAATCAAACTCACATATGGCCAGCAATACATTCACAACATAACCACCAAAGAAAGTCAAAACCTTCACAAACATTGATCCAATAAACCTTCCAGCATATAAATCAACATGAGAAACAATTCGAATCCAACTCACATCAAACATATTATATCATAAAACACCCAAATCAGCAAGTCAGATCAACAAAAAGTCAAAGGAGGGAGAATAAGAGATCAAGGAATACAAATGTAATTACCTAACACCAGCATCACCAACAATACCAATAGCCATACCAGCAGCCAAACCAGCGAGACCACAAGCAAGACCAGATGAAAGATGGGCGTAACCGTCGAAAAGGTAGTAAGATTTAGCCTTGGGGTTAATACCAGTACTAATAATGACGGCGATAATCAATCCATAAATACCCAACACACCAGCCATAACAACTGGTACAATAGACTTCATCACCAACTCTGGTCTCATCACTCCCATTGATGCTACTCCTACTCCACTCTTTGCTGTTCCATATGCTGCTCCCATACCTTCATTTTTCCCACAACAATTAAGAACAAACAAACAAACATCCAGATCAGATTCATCATAAAATTACAATTTCATAGTTCAGATTGAATTTTGGTGTACAAAAACATCATAAGCCCAGATCAGATGACTGAAAAATATTGATACTTTATACACTCCAACATCTGTACAAAACAAACTAATAACAGCAGAGATCACATAAATCATAAAGGTTCGAAATTTGAGCTGTTTTGACATATCTAGAAACAAGACAACATCAACTCACATCAGATGTATGATAAAGATTGAAACTATGAGGTTAAATTTAACAAACAACTGAAATTTGATCTACTTCATCATACTTGAACAATAAAGTTACAACAACCCATACCAGATAGATGATAAAGATTGAAACTTGATGTACAACTTAATCAATACTTGAATTTGATATACTTCAGCATAATTAAACAACATAATAACGATAACCCACATCAGATATATGATAAAGATTGAAACTTTGATGTAAAATTCAACAAATAATTAAAGTTAGACATACTTCAGCATACTTAAACAACAAAGTAACAACAACACACATCAGATAAATGATAAAGATTGAAACTTTGAGCTACGATTCAATCAAAGATGACATATTTAATCAACAACCATAAAGATTAAAACTTTAAAGTACAATTTGAATCACAAGTAATTTTAATATACTTGAGCTTATTTAAACAGTAAAATAACAGCAACCCACATCACATACATGGTAAAGATTGAACCTTTAAGCTATAATTCAATCAAAGACAACATACTTAATCAACAAAACAACATTAATCCAGATCAACAAATTGCATAACGATTGAAACTTTGAGGTAAAATTTGAGTCACAACCAACTTGAGCTCATTTAAACAGTAAAATAACAGTAAAACCCACATTAGATACATCATAAAGATTAAAACTTTAATGTAAAATTCAACAAATAGTTAAAGTTTTACATACTTCAGCATACTTCAACAACAACCCACATCAGATATATGATAAAGATTGAAACTTTGATGTATAATTCAATCATATTTGGAACTTTAACATACTTAATCAACAAAATAACACCTACCCAGATCAAATAATTGCATAAAGATTAAAACTTGAAGATACTTTAAGGAACAATTTGAGTCACACCTAACTTGAGCTTATTAAAACAGTAAAATAACAGCAACCCATCTCAGATAAATGATAAAGATTGAACCTTTAAGCTACAATTCAATCAAAATTGGGAACTTTGACATACTTAGTCAACAAAATAACAACTACCCAGATCAAAAAATTGCACAAAGATGAAAACTTTAAGGTACTTTAAGGTGAAGTTTAATCCACAGAATAAGATCAAATAATTGCATAAAGATTGAACTTTTATGGTACTTGAAGATGAAGATTAATGAGAGGAGAGTTACAGGAGAAGACAAGGGCGGCAGCAGCGCCGAGGAAGCCGAAGAAAGGGGCGGTCTCATCACCATTGAAGACGGAAGACATGGTGTGATTGCAAGGTGTTTGATGAAATGCCTGATCGGATCTGATGAGATTAGAGAGACAAGGCCGAAGGGGAGAAAATATGAGGTGATGGTGGACACAAATTTATTTTATGTTGTTTTTTTTTTTTTTTTTTTCTTGTTGTATTGGGGGACCTGTTAGTAGTCACTACTCACTGTTCTCTCGTGATTTAATCATTAAAAACAAAAAGTGATTAATAATGGATGAAGGAGCAAATTTGAGATTAATCCTAACTTTGGATAATCGCAGATTAATCTCAACTATTGCTCCTTTATTCTATTATTGTACCCAACTTATTTTTTTTAAAAAAAATCAAGTATAAGTCATTCTACATAGCACCTGAATTTCCTACTTGACATAATTTGGGATGAAAGTGACTTGAATAAGGAAGAAAAAACACATTGATTAACGTATAGCTTACAATGGGGCGTGGCGGTCGGGTTCGGGTTGAATCTGTTTTCAGTCAAACTAATTTCGGGTCGAGTTTATCTCATACTACATTATCAAATAGATAAAATTCTATCCAATTTTGTATATCAAATTGTAGGAAATAGTAAAAACAGGAGTACAATATAAAACAAAGTTGGGTGCAAAAATATACAATAACGAATATTAGGGAGGTATGTAGAATGACAAATTTTTTTCCGATAAATTGGGTGCAATAATAGAAGGAGAGGTCAAAAGTTGGGATTAATTTGGGATTAATAATGGTTGAAGAGGCAAAGTTGGGATTAATTCCGTTAAATTTTCAAAAAAAAAAAAGGGTTTCAGCTTTCTTATCCCAATTATGGCCTTGTTTGGTAACTGGTGGTTGGCGGTTCGCGGGAATTGTCAGCTTGTTTGACCAGCTGGAATAAGTTAGTTGTATTAACCGGGTGGAATGATTGGCTGTTGTGGTTGGTAGAAATGAAAAGTGTTTGGTAAAATTAGTTGGAATCAATTGACTTTTTAGTTATAAAGTGCGTCCAAAAGCAAAATATGACTTCATGAAGGTGGACTTCGATTCTTATCAACAGTTTTGTTCGCACTCGAACAGAAAAGAATGATTAAAAAAAGTGATCCGTGTTCTCTTGTGATTTTATGATAGATCAACTCGTAACGGGTTGTTTAAAGCAATGTTAAAACTCATAATGTGAGTTTTGTAGCTCCAGTGGACCAATCTGAATAGAATTGGGAATAAATCGAATGATAAAATCCAAAATATAATAATTAAAAAATGGATTTAACTGCAGTAGTAAATAGTAATACTAGTGCTAATAGGAGACTGTGACTCTGGGAGTGTGATCTGTTATAGATTTGGTTATTTGGGTTTTGTTTTGGTTGGTCTTTTGGATGGAACTTGGAAGTTTCGTGGCTTGTTGGTTTGGTACTTGGTAGTGAAAGACTTTTCTCATTTGTTGGGTTTAGATTGGGTGTTTTTACTTTTTAGGGCTAAGCCCAACTCGAAATTGTTCAATGCTTGTGTGGTATGTGGTTGTGTATAAGAATGAGTGTGAATGAGCTGAGTGGGTTTGTGAAAAGCTCGAGCATAATGTGGCTTGCGCTTGGTCAAAACTTGATACTAGTTCGACTTGTAGTTGTATAATGAGTGTGATTATGAGTTGAGTTAGCTTGCAAAAAGCTCGAGTTCGGCTCGGTAAAAGTTTGATAAAAACTCAATTCGAGTTCAAGCTCAGTTTGAGTCTTTAACGACTCACATTGTATAAGGTTTTAGCTTGACTCATAAGGATCTTGAGCGATTCTCGTTCGTAAAATAGTTGAATTTTATAGCCTTTTTTAATATCAAAATAAAACTAATTTTTTAACGTATTTAAGTTGTCACCAATTTATCATATACCTTTTTTCATTTGAGATATTTACCAATAAGACAAAAAATATAATGATAATTTAAATAATAATGATGAAATAACAACCATATATATTATGGAGTTGAACAACTGGTATTTGACTCAAGTTCGAGTTTCACTTCACAACTACACGCAATGCACCAAACATCACCTTCGCCAACTTCTGACAACACCATTGCGTTTCTCTCAAAAAAAAAAGAGCATTTTACATATAGAGATATTGCGTTAACACCATCCATGCGCTTAAATATAGTCTGTAATAGTTGCAAATGCCAGTGGCGGAGCCACGTTATAAGGTGTGGTGCAACTATACGCATTGCACCAAATATCGTCGTCTTCAACTTTCGACGACACGATTATATTCCTCTCAGTGAAATATATAATACTTTATATATAGATGTATACGGTGTGTTAATATCATCCATACACTTAATTATGACCTTTCATATATAGTTATAAGTACGATAACATATAGTTGTATCGTACCAAGAAGTCGGGAAGAAATGTCCAGGGCCATATAGATACAAGAGAATGAGAGATAAATGTAGAAATAGAAATTGATTGTATTTTACCTAAAACTGTATGTTGAACATCTCATATGGTCCCCCTTCAAGCAATTAGGTACCCTTAGAGTCATATTTTTAGTTTTCACCCCATTAGGATTTCGAAGGAAGTGGGGTTGGTGATCATAAACGAGAGAATGCATCATTTTCTTTTAAAATGCAGTATTTTTATTGTAAGAAAACATTCAATTAAGTTCCTAATACAACTTACATGAAAACCTTGAAACATTATTTTGAAAAAACTATAGTTGAGATTATTTTAAAACAAATTAAGCGCTATAAGTTGGATTATTCTATGCCAATTTTTCTTTTGAATTAAACCTTATATATATAGAATAATGTGATAACCATTGAACTTACTAACATTATCACGTTTTTACAACACTGAAAACAACTCAAATATGTAATTTTTATGAGAAAAGGGATGATAATCAGACACCAATCAACTCAATCGTAGAAGTCATTACAAGTTGTGCACATATACTCTTAAGGAAAATTTTATAAATGGTGCCCCGAGGTTAGGCGTAATTCATAATTGGTGTTCTCACATTTTTGTATTACCTTTTTGGTGCCCTGAGGTCACTATATAATCCACGTTTGGTGACCTCGAGCTAACAACCGTTAACTTTTCCGTCAAATTTCTGCATATATAACATGTTTATTATTTTCAAAATATATATACTAGTAATTAGGAGGTTGTGAA
>CAAKMY010052283.1:0-13322 GCA_901111285.1 Corrigiola litoralis
CTTCTTGCAATTATTTATTTTATCATAAATTTCTCGATTTTACACTCGCTTCCGCATAAGCTCTAATACCTTAACAACAATAAATATGTTACTGTATTATTTATTAAAAAAAATGTTATTATGTTGCTCAAAACAAAACAAAAAAGTTGGATAAAATGAAGCACTTCGACTTAGGGTGGGCCAATTTGATTCTAGCATCTCTGTAATGTTTACCACTTAAGACTTAAGTTCAAACTGAACAATGTTAATAGAGTAAATTAAGAAGCATGATGCTTATTTTATTCTATGCTAATGACAGTATTCTCAGAAGTGGGAATATTGGACTTGGTTTCAATGAGTTGGGACAAATCTGCATTATTTGCTATTTTATACTCTTTAAATATTAATAGTCTTCCAGATTCACTAGCTAGTAGAAGTATTTCTCCTCCACTTAAGACTTGAATGGAGCCTGTTTAACTGTTTTATTGGAGCTTGACTGAGACTTGGGTAGAAAAACTTAAGACTTCAATAAAGCTTGCTTTATTAGTTAGAGCTTTGATTGGGACTCGGGTAGAACATTGGAGGACTTGGTTGCACCTAATGCAAGTCGTGCACTAGTCATTATTAATGTATACTTCTTGAGAGAGTTTCCACTCTGTGATGGTTGTGCAGAAGTATATTGAAGATTCATGGTCACATTTTTAATGGTTTGTGTATTTGACGCTTTTGACAACAAATGGTTTAAAGATGACAGAGCCTCTCTAATAGTATATTTTCTTGTGATGCATAAAAAAATAACCTCGGTTTAGTACTGTGTTGCTATAAGACAACGTTCTTTTGTTACTTCGAGTAATATGTTAAGGAACTACCTGTGGTACAGTACTGTTGAAGTAATCTAAGGGACATACAGGTAAGCTACGTTATAAGTGAAGAAATTACATTTAGCAATTATTCCATATGTTCTCGTGTCAATCGTTCACCCCTTTTTGCTGAATTAATCAGGATAATTTAAAGCAGCCCCAATTCCCTGGTGTCGACAAAATGGAGCAGAATGCTGCAGTCCCCGTTGTGGAGCTCGAAGAAGCAGAACAACAGTCGACTTCAATATCTGTAGAAGAAATGATCGAGCAAAGTATAGGACGCGTAAATTTCACTCAAATTGTGCAAGTAATCCTTGCATCAATTCCATCATTCTTTGATAGTCAGCAAACCTACATAAGTAACTTTGCCCATGCTCAACCAGCATGGCACTGCACCAACAAAACCGCCCCCTGTAGCTCTGTCACCAGCATATGCAGTCTCTCCAAGAATGAGTGGTCATGGAACTCTGTGAAGGTTCACACTTCAATCATATCAGAATGGGATCTTGAGTGTGCCAGCTCCTTCATCACAGGCCTCCCAACAACATGCTACTTTGTTGGCCTCTTGGGAGGTCTGTTGTTGGCTACACTGGGTGATTCGTCGCTTGGGCGCAAGAACCTGCTTTGCATCTCTTCCCTATACATGTCCCTTGCTGCTCTATCATCTGCTTTCTCTCCCAATATCTGGGTCTACTCCGCATTCCGGTTCCTTAGTGGGGCTGGGCGTGCTCCAGTTGCAATCTGTGCATTGGTTTTGTTGACAGAGAGAGTTTGCAAACGTTGGCGTGGGCAGGTAGCCATGGTTGGGTTTATCCATTTCTCACTTAGGATATTAGCATTGACAGGCATTGCTTATGTAACCAGGGGTCATTCATGGAGAACCTTGTATTTGTGGTCTTCGATCCCTGGAATTATATGCTCCATACTATGTTACTTTCTCTTGTCTGAGTCCCCTAGATGGCTATTCATGCAAGGAAAAGAAAAGGATGCTATGGCCGTCTTGAGAAGTCTAGGATCCGCAAACCAGGTTTTTTCAAGCTCGCTGAAAGTAGACACACACAAAAATGTGCCTAGCACTAGTCCCATTGCATCCCTCAAGATTCTAATCAAGAAAAGGTGGGCTGTTCAGAGATTGTTGGCATCTATATTTCTAGCTTTTGGCATTGGACTAATGTACTTTGGCATGTTCTTAGGTGTTGGAAACTTGGGTTTCAATATCTACTTGACCTCGACATTAAGTGCAGTGTTGTCCTTATCTTCTTATCTTCTCACGTTCCTCTTCTGGATTCAAAGATGCAACCGAAGGACATCCTTGCTCGTTTTCTGCACAGTCAGCGGAGCAACAAGCATATATACTCTTATCTATATTAGGTAAGCGCCATGAGGGAGTGCTTATTGGCTGGAGCTGGTGTCCCTCTTTTGCGCCTGCATGGCGTACACTCTGGTGTTGATGTATACCTTGGAGCTCTTTCCGACCTGTGTTAGAAACTCTGCCTCATCTTTGGTGAGGCAGGCCATGGTGTTTGGTTCAGTTTTTGATCCAGTGTTGATTCAGGTTGGGAAGAAAAATATGATCTACTGTTATGGGGTTTTTGGATTGGCTGTGCTTCTTTGTGGATTCTTGGTTCTATGTTTACCAGAGACAAGAGGCAAGGTGCTCTGTGATACCATGGAGGAACAGGAGGCTCGAGACAACGGCAACAGGCCGATTATTTGATTTTCCTGGTTATGAATGAAATAGCAGTTCTTAAATGCATAGTCAAAAACAGTCGGTCAGACGGTGTGACGGACAATGATATAGCGTCACCAAGTAGTTCTACAGATACCTTATTCTTGTCAATTTTATTTATCTTAAAGCTTATTTTTTAACTCTAAAAGCTGATAATAAATTAATAATGGCCCTTATGATATCCGACCATGAAAGGTAGGCGCTTGAGTTTAAAGAATACACAAGTTTGGCTATCCATCATTGCCTCAGCTGAAGAATTCTGGAATTCGAAAGTGGTAATTGATTTGCACGATCTATGATAGATGTTGTAAAGATTAGCTAACAATTCGGATAGTTAATCAGTTAATTAGTGTTAGGAGGAGCTGTCACAGTTAGTTACAGAACTTTGTTAGTTTGTTAGAGGAGCTCAGTTAGTTACAACTGATTCTAAAATTACATATTTTCTGTTTTAGAAATTTTGTAATTAGTCTCAAGCTAATTCTCTCTGTATTTCACTCTTTTATCATTACTAGTTCATATTTCTAGTTTGAAAGTTCATTTGAGCTTCTTCACAGATGTCTCTATAGAGAACGTAAGCCCTTGCTCAGTCACGGAATATATTAAAAAAGGCTATGCCTTAGATTGTGGTAGACCATGTTCCTTACCGAGTTGATATGGATTTGAACTAATTAAGTGTAACAGCTAATTATGTTAACCGGTTGCTGAAGAGCTTGTTATTAGACTTAGTTTTTGATTGAAGTGTATTTGAAGTTGTTGATCTCTTTGAGGACTTTTTAACTTCCACATAACTGTCGCGAACCTAGAAATCTGCAATCTGTACTGTAATCGAGGTATCTTACATATCTGCATCACATGATGCGGTTGATTGACAGTAGATAGTTACACCAACATCATCAATATCGCAGACTTTGGTTGATAGTCAGTAGAACATCATCATTATCACAGATTTCGCATGGTTGAAAGACAGGACATAAGCTTCATCTGATATCGCCTCTTTCTCTTGTTTTCTTGCAAATTTCAGAGTTGCAAAGTGGCTTGACATCTTTAACGATAGGGATCATTGATTCATACTGTATCCATTCTGGTGTTCCAGTTACTCTATTCAAAAGTTATACTATTATCTTGGCCATCTGTGAAATCAAGAAGGGTGTGAACAAAATATGGAATGTATTGTATTTCGGTGTTTGGGTGTTTAGCGTGTATGTAACGAAGTGCCGATTGCCCATACATCTGAATATAAACGAGATAAGAAAGGCATATACACAGTCCACTCGTAAGGAACACATTATCTTTTATGATAGTGGATTAGTGGTACTTGATGCGCAAGGGATCTTTTGGGCAAACAAAAAGTCCTTCCCCATTAGGCCATTCCTGAGTTTGGTTAGCATGGGTAGCAGCAATTTGCTCAGTTCTATAAATCTATAATGATCAACGTATACATCGACGTATAACTCCATGCACCCTCTCCTCGCCTCAGGCTATCATACCAGAAAGGCCAATCTATTTCTTGCACTTCTCATGATCCTTACAACCACACAAGCTAATGCCCTCACCTTACATGGACATCTCATCGACCACATAGTAGTATATGGGAACCTGGGCGCTTCTGCGGCCTTTCGGAGGTATTTACTTGTGGAAAAGAGCACCAATGATATGATTGCTGCTACTAGCATAATGGCAGACGGCTCCCTCTTCGATATGACTGTCAATGATGACCTCTCCGGCGTCTTAAACACTATATCCAGTCCTTCCGATGTGACCATCCGGATTACCCATAACACCACCAGCTACCTTCAACCCAAGCTTCTGTCATTTTAATGAGGACAATTTATCAATCTGTAAAGATAAAGATTGTGGCCGGAGACTGAAAAAGCTAACTGTCAGCCCTTAAGAAAAACTATGAACCTGTCAGATTCAAGCTTAATTTCTACCATGACAAATTACACGCTACATAGCTATAAATTCCTTTGGACGTAGAAATTTCGGTAGATGATATATACAAGAATGACTAAGCACTACGTGATGTCGCAAATATGCATTCTACAGGGTAAGATCTAAGCAGGGTGCAGTGATAATCATCCACTTTAACTCTAAGGCAAGTGTTTGATATGTGCCGTTATTATTGTACTTATTAGTATAGCTTCAAGGGTGAAAATGACTCTTCGACTTGTTAGTTCGGATGGCAGACTTTATAATAGATCATCGACTATAGATACTGATAAACTCCCATCCTACCTTCTTTATTGGTTTACTTCAGTCCGCTAGAGAACGAATAATTTTTAGACTTGTTTTACTATAGTAATTAGGAAATTTTGAGCGAAGACTTCTACAAACGTTTGCTCAAAAAGCCATCCCAGCTACACAAAATGCACAAAAAAATTCCAAACTCTGTATTCTACTTTGCAAATCAAAAGATGTTCGTACTGTAGCTTGCCTCAGATATATACAGCATGAGTAAGATTCTCCTCTGCTTTTTTCTTCTTTTAGTTCCATAGTGTTCACTTATATATGGTCCGATCTTGACCTTGGTCCTCTTCTCCGTCCATAAAAATTGACCCCCTCAGGCACCTCTATGTGTGCGCGCGGGCGTGTGTGTTTTCCGTAATGTTTTACTGTAAAACGACTGCCCGGATTTGTATCATAGTAGTGCATATTGCAAGAAAACATATAAAATTGTGAAATAACGGTACATTTGCATCTCTTATCCTTGGCTGAACTTTGAAGGATAATGCAAACAGCGAGAACTTCGTGTTTAACATGATGGAGCACTGAGGTAGAAGTTCACAATATACGTCAGACTACTTAACACGATCTTTGTTTAATCTTCCTTGTGAGGATATGCTTGTATGAATGAGTATGATTGCAGTCATAGTTGTTTGTCCGAATTATGAACATGTCATGATAATAATAAGAAATGTTCGAAGAGAAAATTCAAGTAATATACCTCGAATTCTGATTAGCTAATTATCTAAATGCACAAAACCCAGAAAGGATGAATTTTATCTAGGAGGAGTACTTAAATATGCATTCCAATAAACATCAAATAGAAATTAAAAATTGGCAGGCCGGCATATCATTTTCCTCTTATACATGTCTTTCCGGTGGATTGCAGTGATGATCCTACACTTCAAAGAATCAAAGAAATCGTCTTGTTCATTGAGGGATCTCAATGCCACTTAGGCTTGGGCATGTTAAGAAAATGCCGTTTACTAGCTCGTTTTTTGATTGGTGGTTTGATCCAGATCATTTATGCATTTTTTAGTTGCGGTTGCTGAACATAATTTAGCTGGCCTGTCTGATTGAAATTTTTTAAATATGCAAGAGCCATGTGTTTTACAGAAATATATATATTTGTTTACTACATTCTGTGACATCATCTTAGACATGTTCAGCAGCATAAAGAGTTGAATTTATTAACTAAAATGTGTGTGAATGCATGTTACAGACTTACAGAAAGACTATAATTTTTTAGTGCTTCTCGCTAAGAATGTGTATTATATTTTTATCCTGAATTATTTTTGCATTATGCAGCTATAAACATGATACTTCTCTGCAGATATTGAATCAGCTTCTACAGGACATCTGTAAAATACAGGTCGGAATAAGTGTTTTGATATTGTTGTACATTCTATTATCTTCTTGTATAACCTCTTTTTTTTTTTTGTCTTTCTGAACCTTGTAGAGTAAAACAGCAATATCTTCGTGTTACAAGCTGATGGAGCAGAATGGTGCAGAACATGAAAAAGAGGAGTCAGTTCCGCTTTTGGTGACCGTAGAAGAGATGATGGAGCAGAGTATTGGCCGCATAAATTGCACTCAGATCTTGCAAACCATCATCGCTGCAGTACCAACATTCTTTGACAGCCAGCAAACATTCATCAGCGTCTTTGCACATGCTCAACCAACATGGCACTGTACCAGCAGTAACACCTCTTGCAGTTCCAGCTCCAACATATGCGGCCTTTCCAAGACTGAGTGGGCTTGGGATTCAGGCGAGGTCCACACTTCAATCGTATCAGAGTGGAACCTCGAGTGTGCCAGCTCTTTCATCACAAGCTTGCCAGCAACTTCATACTTCGTTGGTTGCCTATTGGGAGGGTTGGCGCTAGCCACGCTTGGTGATTCATCACTTGGACGAAAGAACCTGCTTTGCATCTCATCACTGTTTATGTCCCTAGCTGCACTTGCCTCGGCATTTTCTCCAAATATTTGGGTGCACTCAATAATTCGCTTTTTGTGCGGGATTGGTCGTGCTCCTCTGGCAATATGTGCTCTGGTTTTACTGACAGAGAGAGTAGCAAAACGGGCGCGGGGGCAGGCAGCTATGGCAGGGTTCGTATCTTTCTCAGTCGGGATATTAGCATTGACTGGAATCGCTTATTTAACTAGGGGTTTTTCATGGAAAACCCTCTATGTGTGTACTTCAATTCCTGGAATTATATGCTCCATACTGTGTTACTTTTGTTTGTACGAGTCCCCTAGATGGCTCTATATGCAAGGTAGAGAAAAGGTTGCCATGGTCGTTTTGAGTAAGCTAAGTTCTACCAGCCATATTAGCCCGACCTTCTCGAAGATGTACACAGAGCAACAGGTACCGAACACTCATCCCTTCGCTTCCCTCAAGATTCTAATCAGTAGATGGTGGGCTGTTAGACAATTGTTAGCATCAATGGTGCTAGCATTTGGCATTGGACTCATGTACTTTGGCATGTTCTTGGGTGTTGGAAACTTAGGCTTCAATATTTACCTGACTTCGGTGTTCAATGCATTACTATCCTTGTCCTCGTATCTGCTCACTTTCCTCTTCTGGATTCAAAGATGCAACCGAAGGACCTCTTTGCTCGGCTTCTGCACCATAAGTGGTGCGACTTGCTTAATTTTTTCTGTCATAGGCAGAGACAATGAAGGACTACTTGTTTGTTTGGAGCTTGTCTCTCTATTTTCTGCCTGCATGGCATACAACCTGGTGTTGATGTACATGGTGGAACTCTTCCCAACCTGTGTTAGAAACTCCGCCTCATCATTGGTTAGACAAGCTATGATCTTGGGGTCTGTTTTTGATCCCTATCTAATTTTGCTGGGAAGAGACAATTTGGTTTACTCTTATGGAGTATTCGGATTAGCAATGCTTCTCTGTGGGTTTTTGGTTCTTTGTTTGCCAGAGACGAGAGGTAAGGTGCTATGTGATACTATAGAGGAGCATTGCTTTTGCACTCATTGTTAAGTGCTCGGTATTTTGTAAGCTGTTACTCGTTATTAGTTAAACTGATCCCCTAAAGGGTGCGCTCGAGTATGGCCCAAGGTCAAGTTCGTGTATACCGGCCAGATACAAAGTGTGTATTTGAGGACAATACAAGATAAGTAAGGCCCTCTATTTTTTTTTTTTTTTTATAATAATAGAGTGGTTTTATAAATTCATAGTCATATGGCATCTACAATTTATATCAAGAACAATGAAAATAAAATGAATAAAATCAAACAATAATTTCTTCAATAGAACTGAGGATCATTTGTGTCAGATCTACTATTCTTGAATACCCTATATTCTAGGATCGCTGCTTCAAAATACAGCCTTGTTACGAGGGGGCCTCTTGATCCAACGTAATTTTAAAGAAAAATATATTGATTTGACTCTGCAACTTGCTGACGAAGAATTGAGATACAATGCGCTCCGTGGAATAGAAACATCAAAAACGAACCTCCAAAGTGGGAACACAAAACCCCCATAAACAAAGGAGACAAACAACTCTCACCACAGAAGAGACTAAATATATCGGTCAGATACAAAATGTGTATTTGAGGACAATACAACATAAGTAAGGCCCTCTATTTATACAAGTCCTATATGTGTAGGACTTGCTACAATCTAGATACAGGTGCCCCTTATTCATGTATCCCACCAGACTTCTCATTTTCTCTCACCACCACGGTGCGCATCTTTACTCACACCGACAACCACCACCCACAATGACACCCATCGACGACCTCCCTATTATCTAGGACCAATATATCTTGGCCTTGTTTGGTAATTGGCGGTTGACTGTTGGTTGTTGGCTGGAATTGTCAGCTTGTTTGATCGGTTGGATAAGCCGGCTGTATTGACCGGCTGGAATGATTGGCTGTTTTAATTGGCTGGAATAAAAAGTGTTTGGCAAAATTGGCTGGAATTTATTGGCTTTTTAGTTATAAAGTGGGTACAAAAGCCAAAAGCCAATGGAAAAAGCTGCTCTGAGCAGCTTCTTAAAAATTGGCTTAAAGCTTTTAAGCCAACTGTAAAAGCCATTTACCAAACACTTTTATTGACTTGTTTGACCAAATTAAAAGCCAAAAGCCAAGCAAAAAACCAATAACCAAATATGGCCTCTTATGCAGTGAGCACAGAAACAACTGAGTGTGAAAGTTGGGAATTGAGTAAGTGGTGACCTTTATCATCAAAAATGCGGTGGTGACACAACATGACACATGGACCAGATATAGGCCGCCATGTGGCCCTCAATATCACTTAGCATAGATGTGCCATTCAAAGGCCAATTTAATTATGCTTTGCTCAAGAAATCAGTTGGTAAATTGAGGTATTCCACATAGGTTTCGACTTTCGACTGAATTCAATAATCCAAAATACAGTAGAAACTCTCTAAATTAATATTCGATGAATTAGTTAACTCTTTAAAATAATAAATTTTTATGGTCCTGATTTGGGCCAGTTGCAAAAACAGCAAAAATTGATAAGATAGTAAGATAATAACTTTTTTATAATTTTGGGTCTCAAGAAAATCATAAATTAATATTTATTAAAAAATTAAAAAAATAATGATTACAATTTAGTAAAATACTAACCTCCATCCTACAAAAAACTTCATAGTTGCTTTTTTCACATTTATAAATTTATTTGCTAAAAATATCTTTAGTTGTATATTAGTAAAAATTATAAAAGTTTAATATTCTTTTTTCTTTTTTTTGAAGCAAATAGTAGAATTTTATTCACCTCAAAAGCATAATAGCCAATATTGCTCTAAGAAGAGCTACAAACCTAGGATAATAAAGCATCAATTATAAACACTTCCTCACAACTATTAGAACAAGAGTATATTCTAACACAAACAGAGAACTGCACTCTTCTAACAACATGCTCAATATGAGGCTTAACCTCATTAAAAATCCTAGCATTTCGAGCTTGCCAAAGCTCATAAACAGTAGTTGAAATCGCACATCTCACTATCTTTTTCCTCTAATGCTTGCCTCTGATCTGCCTATCCATCCATCTCAGCTCATAAAAAGTTAAATATTCTTGATCTACTAAACAAGATCTCATGATTATATTCTATCTTATATTTTATAAAAAATTATGAGATCTATCTTTGCTAATGAGTAGTGTCCAAAAAGAACGTATGAAGTTTATGGTGGGATGGAGAGAGTGAAAACTCAAATCTAGTTGGAATTCATCTCTAACCGTCTATAATTTTGTAAACAAAAAAAAATATCATGATATCTGATGGAGACTAAGATTTTATGGGTGATTGATAAATCTTGTTTAACTAGAGCTGTTGACTTATGGACTAGAAATATATGTTTCTCAAACTATTATGTTTGAAAATAAATTATGACCTTGATCAGTCTCAATTATATAAACTTATCATATTGTTTCCAGAATAAAATTCAAATAAATAGTTTCGTTAAAAAAAATTAACAAAAACGCTAAAAACTCTTTGATTTAATAACTCCATAAATTAATAAATTTAACCTGACAATATTAGTTATAGAGTTTTTATCAATTGGTTTCTCCTCACTAAATATGGGTAAAAGCCAACTATTGACTTAGGTGATAGCTAGAACCATTTGCGGTAACCATTCTACTCATTGTTCACCGAAAAACATTATTAACTCACATAAAACAACAGTCAAGCCTAATTAAGGCTCATATACAACTTGATGAGGAGAAATACCAATGAGGGAGATCGGCCCACTCTACAAGTTTAATGAGATTACACTTTAAGGTCAATTGACGATAAAGGTAAGGGAAATTATCTTGGGTACTCTTAAGATTTAATGTTTTTTCAGTGGTACCTTTTGATTTTGGAGACTATCTACAATATTCTTAAGATTTGCTTTTACAAAAACAATGAGTGGAAACATGACTCTATATGAATTAGAGTTAATTAAAAGTGATTTATAGGTAGTATTTGGTATTTTTTTTTTGTTTGTAAACATTAGAATTGATTTTGTTACTTATGGTTTTCATAAATAATTTTCCTACAAAAAAAGTGTTTGATATACTATTAAATATATTTTTGGTATGCTCAAAAAAAAATTTACTTTTGAAAGTTGAGTTTTTTCACATATTAGTTTTTGTTTTAGAAGTAAAAAAATTTAGTTAGTTACCGACAAAGTATTATTTTTGATAATATATTTAGTTTGTTGTTTAAAAATGAAAAAAAGGTTTTAAAAAATGTTACCAAAGAAGCCTACTTTGAAAAGCTAAAAACATGAAATCTAGCTCAATGGTACTATATGAAAACCTTTTTTTAAAAAAAAAATTAATCGTTTTCAAACTAAAAAAATTAGTTATTTTTATTATAATTAATATTTTGACGCTAACTAATTATTTTTTAATTAAAAAAAATGTGAAAAATTCAGTTTGAAAAGTACAAAACTTTTGTAAGCATACCATAAAGTTTTCTAATAGTATGTTAAATACTATTTATGTACGAAAATTATTTTTTAAAAACGTAAGTAACAAAATCAATTCAAATATTTACAAAAAAAAAGTTATTACCAAGGACTACCTATAAATAATGATTTAATTACTTTTGATTAACTCTAATTCATGTCAGGTCAAGTTTCTACTCATTATTTTTGTGATATCAAACCTTAGGGGCATTGTAGATAGCTTTCAAGTTGAAGGGTACCACAGAAAAAAATCAAACCTTAAGGATACCCTAGATAATTTCCCTAAAGGTAATCTATAGTATTTGAGTACTTACAAACTATAGCCACCAAATTCCTTTTCGAGTGTGTGATATAATAAGTCACATATAAATCCAACATTCACTCTACTCTAGTGTCAACACTGTCATTTTTTTTTTAATCATGGTTGAAAGCTACCTCTACTAAGTACATTATTTACGGACTCAAAGCATAACAATACTTTTTGCCTTTATACATTAGTTTTCTAATAAAAAGATACTATTATGAGATATCGTTGAAAAATTATAATTATTATATTAGTATCAGAGGTTTGTTATGTCATTTTCAATGAATTTACGATCATACTTTGACTCAAACTAAACCAAATTTTTTTTCTTTTTTTAAATAATAGTTAACCAAGAAACTTAATAACACATGGAGTAGTAATTATTTCCTTTCATTATTTTTTGTTGATCAAGTGTCATCCCTTATTCACTTGTATTTGTTTGCATGTGATGTTTAGGAAATGTATAATTCCAAATCTAACATACTATAAGAACCTAAGCAAATACCTAAACAAAATATTTATTCCTAACATTGTTCTATCAATGTGAGCACTAATTTAAATTGCATGGTTGGGGATCGATATATATTAAAAAGTTGGCTTTGGGCATTCCTATGTACAGGAACTGGAAATAATTAAAAGCAAGGTTGGCTACATTTTCACATGAACAGCGGCATTCGGCAACACCAGGTACTGACACTCTATTTGCCTTCCAAGTTTAGCACTTCCTGAATTGTATACTCCATCTTTTATTGACATCTCAGTCTTGCATTGAGTTAGGCTGCGCTGTTCTAGTTGAGTTCAATTCCTTAATTTTAGTTAATTATTAGTAGGAAAAAATACCTGCCGTGGCTGCCAACATGTTGCATGCCCTTTAAGTTCATTTTCACATGTATAGACGTACGGTCGACAATGTTTACCAATTCCCATATGTTCCTCTTGTTGCTCAAAAAATACGTGAGCACTGAGCTGGTCCCTGGTAGTAGCTGCGAATTGACCAAGACCACGTCGATTCGTCCCCTCTTATTTATGAAAACAATCTCCACGTACCGAATCTGCTGTGATAAATGTTCATAATCGACTTCTGATCTGTGAAATCGTTTTAAAATCTCTTAAACAACCGTAACTGGTCCTTACGCTACCCCATTTAGACTTGGTTTGCTGTTTTGGGGTAGATTTCACATTAATACTATGATTATAAAAATGAGTATTAGCAATAGGCTGTGTACGTGAAACGTGTTCATCAATAATACCACATTTCTTAACAACATTACACCGAAAAAGAGCTACGCCATGGACCAAAATAGTACTCCTTCCGACTTCCGTCCCACTCATTTCCACCTATTTATTTTTTGACAGTATTTGATTTTCATTTTGGCCATTAAATACTTAAAAAAATTGTTAAGAAAATATAATATTTAATATTTAAATTTGTGTTGAAAAATACTTTCATATGATTAAGTTACAAAATTCCAAACATCTCCAGAGTCAAAAACTAGTTGTAATCAATATCTCGTCGAATGGCTCTCATAATTCCAAAAAAAAAAACATATTATGAAGAGAATAAGAATAATATTATTATTGAGCAAAGAAATAAAAGAAGATCTCAAACTCAAAGTTCTAGCATCTGTGTAAAGTCATGTGCTTGATTAAGCGTTTATTGTGCACCTCCATATTTATTTCAATCTTATCTTGATCAAATATTAATCATGCTATATATTTATTTCACTTTAATCAAATTTGTAATAATCTAAAATATAGTAATCATATATTAATGTGTATATAT
>CAAKMY010052305.1:288-16718 GCA_901111285.1 Corrigiola litoralis
CACTTTTCTGGAATTTTTGGGAATGATATTTTTAAATATTGATTTTTTTTAAAAAAAAAAATTTCAGAATTTTTTTTAAAATTATTTGGATTTTTTTTTTGTTTTTTAGTATTTTTTTTTTTTTTTTGTAGTTTTTAGGATTTTAAGAAAAAAGTTTAGTTAAACTATTAATTCAATCGTACCAATTAATTGGCCACGTAAGCAAAATGGATGGAAAATTGGCGGAGTTAGGATTAGGTCACTAAACTGGAAGAAGTTTGATAATTCAGGTAACCAAAATGATATTAGCATAATGTCAGGTAATTAAAGTGAAATTAGCCAAAAACTCAGGACACCAAAATGTAAATTTTCCTTGTTTGAAAACAACTGCAAGGAGTGAGGGGGATGGGTGCTCCCATAGTGCCATGCAATGTTTAGGAACAGAACACTTTGGTACTCCATCAAGTGGGACATTATACTCCCAATCAACAACTAACAAACACTTCCTAGTTCCTACTGTCGCGCTCTACAGGACCAAACTTCAAAATGAAGCATGTATAGAACTAATAAAAGGTTAATATGGAACAGGAAACAGTAAGAGGAATACTGTAGAGCAACACTAGCGATAATCAACAGACTGCCTTTCTTGTTCACAAAGCATTTGATACAGCAAGATCAATCACTATTACAAAAGGGTATCAAAAATGGGATTGCTGATTTTGATGATGTCTGGAAGCCACCCCAACTAATCACATAATGTTCTACTATGGTGCAAGCATCAATGTTTCTCAGCAACAGCAGCAGCTGCACAAACAAACAAACTCAAATAAGCAAGAGTTCCTACAATGAAAACACAGAAGGCAACATGACAAAAGAACAGTGAACATGCAATCAACATCCACAATATTATAACGCAAACTATTTAGAGGTGAAAACCACAAAAGGTCTGAACTGTAAGTCATCCACAATATTACAACGCAAACTATTACTCAGTTGCCAGTCATGCGAGAGAAAAGGGGGCTGTCAATTGGCAGGGGTGTTTCCCTGTATTATGATCTTTGTGAAATGCGAGGGACACAAAAAAAACTTAACGATCAATTATACTTCAAGATCATAACAGTTTATAATCCCAAGCCCAAACTATATACACTTAGACCAGGAGTGTCTTTACTCTCTTCCTTCATTTCATATCACACACCACAAACAATAACTGTCTCTAACAGTCTGTGTTGAGCCCAAATTCGGTATAAACATTATAGTCCATTGGAAGACAGACACCACGTATACAAAAATCTCCCTCATTAACAATTAATTATGTTATCAGTAGACTAATCTCTCAGTCACCTTCTCTGGAAACTGCCTCCTCACCCGCCTGACTAAGAACGTAAACCCTCCAACAAGTAAACAGATGTTCTTATGCAACGTTTTCCCTTGATTGCGATATCAACCTTTTCATTACAGTAAAATAACTGACATGTCATGTTCTTGATAAAATATTAAGCATTTTACAGTAGTAAAAAAAAAAGAATGGTGATGAACAATATCAATTCGGAACGGAAAAATAACTCTAATGTTTAGAGCATTCAAGTCCAGTTCTGCGAAAAATTTATCCAAATTCCCATGTTTGTCTAATAATGTACCTACTTCTCAAAGAAAGACTACATGTGTCATAAAACATGTCAAATTATAACACAGAACAGCGAAGAATGAATAGAATGATCAAGTTAGAACTGAAACCTGGTGTAGCCCCAGCACTGACCAAAAAATCAATGTTCTCTATCAATCACGATGAGCAATAGAAAACATTAAACACAACTACTAAGACCTAAAGACCCAATACCTTTAGTTGGTGGCTCGTCTTGGGGCTTCATGGCAGGGAAGAGCAATACTTCCTGTAAAAACACAGCGCGCACACACACACACATAAGTCTCAAGACTCCAAACAAAGAAGTGGTCGCTGCCGAATACCATTTTGATCAACTTAGTGGACAACCATCCATTCTATATGATATATAACAGATATTTTCAGCTAAGTAAGGGACTCACATACGCTATGCATATAACTTTTTTTTTTGGAGGGGCAGGGGGGGGGGGGGGAGATGGCACTCAACAAGTTTAGCTAGAAAGAAGACAAACCTTAATGTTTTGGGAATCTGTCAGCAACATTGCGAATCGATCAATACCCAATCCCCAACCACCAGTAGGAGGCAACCCATACTCGAGCGCTGTACAGAAGGTCTCGTCCAAAGCCATTGCCTCATCATCACCCGATTGCCGATCCTAAAGTCCAAAAGAAACTTTTTCAATATAATCTCCCCATTACACAAAAACTAACACTTTAGTGACTAGAAAATAAGCTATGAGCACCTTCAGTTGATCGGCAAATCTCTGACGTTGTACAACAGGGTCATTCAATTCAGTGTATGCATTGCAAACCTGAAAAGTTCAAGAGCAAAAAAGAAATGTTAGGGAATAAAGCACGGCTCCTGGGTAATTAGCCAGCTGATTCGGAAAATAGCCCATAAAAAAAAGAACAGAGAAGAAGATAAATTAAAGAATAAGTCAGCCACATACTTCATGCTTGTTGACGAACAACTCAAAACGTTCAGTAAGGCCAGGCTTTGATCTATGCCACTTGGCCAGGGGACTCATTATTTCAGGATGATTTATGATAAAAGCTGGGTTAACACAAGTCTCCTCCAAAAAGTGGCCCACCAGCTGCAAACATAACAAACACAGAATAAGCAAACCACAAGGAAGGCAGGAAAGACATCAACCTGAAGCAGTAACCATATCCCCATATTCTAATTGCTGCAAGCACAAAACTTTATATCATTTCTGGAACATGATTTTAACATAAAATGATACTCTAAAGGTCAAAATCCGCTTTTTAAAAAACAATTCCCGAAATTAGAAAATATGGTAAATATTACATAATTATGGGGTGTTACGACCTACCCCTCTGAAAACATGTTTCGTCCTTGACACAATAAAGCTTCTAGTAGCACATAACAATTTTTGCAACTCTTCTACAATCCCTCATTCATTACTAAATCACCACTTCCTCTCTCTTCCAATCTCCTCCTCATCCTATCATATTCTCAACCTATCAATCCTATGGAGTCTTTATGCAATGCATGAAATAATATCTTTACTATGTTGTAGTTGCTGGTGGCTTGTTCTTCACTACTCGGTAACAATAACATAATATAATTTGACTTAAAGTACAACACGTAACTTTAAGCTTTTGAAGAATTCACAAACAAAGATAAGTTTCTCAAAGATTATACGCAACGTAGTACATAACCAAATTGTATCGTTTCTCAAAATTGAGAAAGTGTATGCATAACAGTACACACAAAATTATCTCATAACATCATATCCTCAAATATCTCAACCTTAACACAAAGGTCTCTACATAAGAATAATTCGCTCAAGGCCATATATCAAAACCCAGTTACAACCAGCGAGTGAAACACCAAGAAACTTAAACAACTTATAAGGAGTTTAACATGCTAAGAAATATAAACCAATGTATATGTAAGCTATTGCAATTGGGGTAACAAAGTAGTAAAGAAGGCAGCATCATCTCCAGATTCGGTTCACGACACCAGGAAAGAAGATAGAAACTTACTTTATCCAACAAACGTGTTGTTGTCTGCGGTGGCGGGCATTTCACATCATGTTTCACACATGCATCTATCAGATACTTATTTGCTTCTTCACTGGCTAGATCCTTTGGGATACTCAAGTTTGCCATTTTCTCCAACTCTCCTATCATGTCAATCCGTCTGCAATAGTAAGAGCAAAAAACTATCACCAAGTCCCAAACTGGAAATATACGAAAAGGAGCTCATTGAACCAATACACATGGCACAAACCTAAATGGAGGAGTAAAATCAATTGTAATGGGATCCTTATCAAGGCCATTTGCATGGTACTTAATAACATAACCACCAGTCAATTCCTTCACCATCCCTGTTATAATATACCATGTTAAAGTTGCAAAAGAGGAAGAAACAGGAGAGAAGGTATAAAAATAAACTTAAAGACAGTATAAAGAAAAAGCTCACCACTCAACATCTGCTCAGTCAGCTCCATTAGATCATTGTAATCAGCAAATGCCATGTAGAACTCACATGTAGTGAACTCAGGATTATGAGTTAGATCAATACCCTCATTCCTAAATTGCTTTCCAATTTCATAAACACGATCTAGTCCACCAACAACAAGTTCCTTCAGATAAAGTTCAGGCGCAATGCGCATGTACAGCTTCATATTGAGGTCATTATGATAGGTCACAAAAGGACGTGCAGCTGCCCCTCCAGCAATCATGTTCATCATAGGTGTCTCAACCTGACAATAAGTAACATAGATTAATTCACGACACCACAGATTATTATGCTATCAACTATAAGGAGGCCCCATATAAGAAAGGGGGACATTTCCTTCAGATACAGAATTTGAGGAGCATGTAAGACTAGAAGATTAACTCAGTTTGTTCGCCAATTCAAAAGTATGAGAGAAGCTACAAAATCACCTTGCAACCATCCATCTGCCCCCAAAAATCGAAATGAATTTTCAAACAGAGAGAATCTTAAAAAATGCAAAAAAATAAAGTTCCTCTCGGTGAGTTACTAGTTGTATCCAGTTACCATTAGATGAGGGGGGATATAACCTAAAGAACTTTTGAAGAGGTACCAACATCCACCTCCATGACCATCACCATTTTCTATCCACATTCCAGTCTTGACAATCTCATCCCCCCCCCCCCAACTTGAAAAGGTATTCAAGCCATGACAACAATTTCTTCAGCAAAGCAGTTTCAGAGTGCTACTAAGCAAATTATTCTTCTGGACAGGAGAAGAAATATCCTAAATCCAATGTACGGCTATCTGACTGGTAGTAACAAGGACCGTGTCTTTAGGACTAGAAATTGAGAGATGACAAAGCTATCATTAGGAGTGAGTGACAAGAATAGTAACAGCTGCTACTTATAGTAAGCTGTGGCGGGTGCCAGGAACATGAACCTACGACCTGTGTCCAGTGCGAATGTGGCTCTCAAACTTTTGTATGGATCTAACGGTCAGCCACAAAATTTTCCAAACTGACTTTACAAAGACACGGTTAAGAGCTTCAATGGTTGAGAATATGCATAGGGGGGAGATTACCCTTTAATATAAAAGGCCAAAATAAGCAGAAAAGTATTAGTTTCCCTTCATAGCTCTCATTTGAAGTAACTAAGTCTGAAGACCACTCGGACTCCGAATGTCAGATACACAATAAACAACTGTAAAATGCAACGTTTGAGGCATCATTACATTACAATGGCGCTTCCCACCCAAACACAACATGCCTCAATGTATAGAGTTTCACCCCCTACCAAAGCAAAACATAGGGAGCACAAATTTTTCATTTCAGAAAAAAAAAAATATAAACAAAAGAGTTTGTAAAATTACCTCCAGGAAATCTAGATTGTCAAGGAATCTCCTGATATACGAAATAACCTTAGATCTGGTCTTAAAAATCTCCCTGACCTCACCATTCAGCATCAAATCTAGATAACGCTGACGATACCGGGTTTCCTGAAGACAAAATATACATCAAAATCAGCAACTAGCATATGTGAAAACCAAAGATCGGCTAGCAACAAACAGTAAACTAACCAAAACAGAAAAATAACAACATAAACAGCAAAGGTGCAATGACTACAGACATGTTTGTCAGAAACTCGATCGCGAACTTAGAATCTTGCGCTTCTATGACCCAATAAAGGGTGACCGATCCCGGTCCTAAGTGGAACCTACTCCCTCCGTCCCTATGGGTTTCCCCTATTTGTTTTCGGACCAGAGTTTAAGGAGAGGAAAACATGTGAGAATACGATTGGTAGTTGAATGATGACATGCAGGACGGTTGAGACTTTTCTAAGAATGTTCTATCTATCAAACCCAGATCAATAAAGATCATAGAACTGGGAAGGTACACACCGGCACAATTTGAGGTGAATCCAGAAGTCAAAAGTACACAGAAAACACAACCATATAGCAGAATCACAGATTCTCTCACACAATATACTTGTTTTTTCCACTCAGTATTGCAGCTGTACAGTCAAAGTCTCAACATGATCACACCAAGGCATATTATTATTTGAAAAGAGAATACCTACATAGATTCCCCATCCTCAAAGGGAACAGCTAATTCATAAGACAAGGCAGCTAAAGAAACTGAGTCCAAGTCGCTAAGAGTATTCAAATTATGATGTCACAACAAAACTGGACTGGAAGAGCAAAAATTTCTCCTTGACAACTCGAGATAGTGTTGAATTAAGTAGGTTAGATTCCCAAACAGTGTAGTAGCAACATGGGAGCGTTATTCTATCAGCAACGTGAAAAGTACAGATAGCCAAATGAATATAACATAGACCACATGCTTCGGTACAGATGCCGAGTAATGAACAGAGGGGATATCACAACCAGAGATGGAGAACATCCTTCTATAGAAATGTGAAGAGCAACCCAGCCCCATAGCTCCTCAAGTAAAAATAGATGAAGAATACTCAAAAGACTCAAACACTAATCATGCAGAAGGAAAAAGCATTAGAGGGTCAATATTATCAGTTTCACAAGCAATCTGATACCTGATCCTTCAAGATATACATCTCAGGATTTCTTGTACTCCCTGGAACCCAAAGTTCACCTTTCTGGAACATGAATAGATTTGTTATTACAGAAAGATAAGAAACAATGTAAGTCGTCCCCCCCCCCAATACAAAGAGGACAAATTCTATCACCTTGACATTTTCTGCAGTAGCACCAGCCTTTTGTCTTGGCATCATGTGAAGACAATGAGACAGTACGACAAAAGATTTGGGAAAAATACTTAACTCCCCTTTCTTGCTTTTTCCTGAATACCACAGAAGAAATGTAATCAAACAATAGGCACTTGGGGATATTCTATAAGTGCATGCAAGCTATGTTACTCGGACACCTTAGTTAAGGCATGGTGTCCCGTGTCAGACACGGGATCAGCGCAATTTGTCAAAGGAAGAAGGCAAGGGAAGGAAGCAGGAGAAGAAGGTGACAGATTGCCAGGGAATAAAGAACATGCAGGGGAGGGAGTATTAATATATTGACATACTAACTCATCACCACTTTCCAACATTCTATCATTAAGATACTTGTCTCCCACCTCTAGTATTGCATATAAAAATATTAAAATACTAAAAGAATGATTGTTTTCTAAATTAGACTATGGGTTTTCTTGGGGCAAAGGTAAATTACATACGGTAGTTGGACAAATTTTTTGTTTTTGACATGTTGAATTAATTTTACAACACTCTTGACGTGTCCTATTGTTGCCTAGAAAATCATGCCCTAGTGTCCCTAGATTTTGAAAAAAGAGAGTCACATCCTAGGACACTAGGGTTGTGTCCGACACTAAAACAAGAGTTTGAGTAACATAGCATGCAAGTCCTCTACAGCTTGAGGAGTCGGTGTACGTGAACTCTAAAAGGACAGCATTATCTCCAGAAGCTGAGTGAAAGAAGGGAGTGGTATAACAAATCTATCAAGACAGGATACATGGATACAATTTTCATGCTGATGTACAAGCAACAAACTACAACATGAAAATGAAGGGTCCATATCTCAGTCAGGATTTTGGGACCAAAGACCTATATGATATCATTCGATCTTGCTAATTGCATCACTGGAAATAATGCGGCCACAGGCAGGTAATAACAAATTTTTGGAGCGAGAGACTGGCCAACTTAGAACTAGTAGTCCTAGTAAAAATGTAAGAAAATGTTCAAGCTACCCAAAGAACCAAGCACAGATGTCAACTATAAATGTAAAGCTAGGAGAAACATCGTGAATGCCAAAATCTTTCCATAAATGTAATCTAGAACTTCTGCCAAACAATGTAGAAGCACAAAAACACAAACCTGGGAATCCAGTTACACCAACAATATCACCACGTTTCACACTGGCATGGAACTTCGAGAATTCAGCTTCATCCAGCTCAGAGGTCCTGCAGAGTGCAAAAGTTACTAATATGGAGCAGTATACAGAAAAGGAAGCAATGGCGGAAACCAAGTCTTAGTTGACAAAGGACTCAATTTCTTAATGCAAAATATTGACGTATATCCAAATAGGCACACACAATTATTTGACTCCAACTTTAAAGCGGGAATATATTTTACTTATTAAAACTTGAGACATGTAGAAAACAATTAACATTGTATTTTAAAATGTGGCTTCTTATATATAACAGTAGAAATCTAATCTGGAAGATAATGATATCACCACATTAGGAAAGCTTTTGTAGACAACGTCCAACTTCAGACATACTCCCAAGCAAACCCCAACACCTCAAAGCTCCCATTCCCTCGAAAACAACTCGATTATGCAATGAAAATACTACAGGAAAATTTGCCTAAACTAAATGATCCTTGAGTACACATCAGCAGATGAACTAAATTTCAGTGGAGACCTCAAAATATCATGTTCTGATAATGGCATGTCAACATACCAACAGTAGTCTAGCTGAACCAAATGATTTGATAAAAATAGGCTTTAACAGCCAGAGTCATTCATTAAAGCTATTTCGGTAGAACAGCAAGCCTAAAATCGTTTATTTGGTATGATCAACACATAGTTCAATGATAAAGGCAGAAATCCTACCCAAGCATCAAAACTTCGAAGTAAAATCATAAAAAGAAGCACATTGCACACCACAGATAAGCAAGATCTCCAAGTAAAGAATATAGCAAGCATTGACAAATAAGAAAATGATGAGTACAAGATGAGAAAAATTAAAGACTAGTTACCTGGCATCAGCCATGACTTGTACCTTTGCACCACAACCATGCAAATCATAAAAGAAGAGTTTTGAAGATGATGCTCGCTTGCTCATAATCCTCCCTTAAAAAAGCCAAACAGTAGATGTGTCAAAAAAACAAGCTGATCACTTACTCTGAAAACCAATCAATGCTCTATTAAAATAATCCAAGATTTTCGTACCAGCTAATGATACTTGTTCATCCTCAAGATGCACCCCATTCTCCAAACCACCATATTTCTGTATGTAGTCATTAATAGCCAAAGTAACAAAGAACTTGTGCGGGTATGGGTTAACTCCTGCCTCTTTTTGTGAAGCTAGTGATTTCAGTCTGTTCTCAAAGTATTGCTGCATACAAAGTCAACCCACAAACAACCATATGTTCAGTTAAAGAAAAAAAGAAAATTAGACTACATGAATCTAATTTAACAACATCAATAAAATAAACATATCCAAGTGAATTCAATCATAAAAGTAACTTCTCCAAAATATCGAAGAAAAATATGCTAAAATTTGCAATAAATACCGTAGGGTCCATATCTTCCTCGTCAGCTCCCTGAGACTTCTTTCCTTGTGAGCTTGGCATGGCAGCCTATTTTTAGGCGATAAATTATATAACAATCAATTAAAATTTGGTCGTAAACTTGTATCAAAATATAAAATTTAAGTTCAAGAGAAACAGAAGTCATGTCACATTTTGGTAAACACAAACATTCATAAAGGCACACCACATTAACACCTGGAGTTCATCTACCATGCATGGCATATATATACAAACATTAAATTATGTATCTCATTAATACAAACAAATACTCAGATAACTCATTTCACATGCTAGTAAGTGGTAAATAGGCAAGTTAATAACTTTGAGTGGATCAAACATAAAAATTATTTTTATCGTTTCGTACAAGTTTATACTACAAAAGCACATACCATAAACTTTATAAAAGTATTAAGAAAAATATTCAACGTTATGATAAAATCAAGACCAACAAAACTATATACGCCATTCTTTCCTTTTCATATTTGCCACAAAATAACGACAATTTTCCATTAACTAATATTTACTTGATGAAATTTACAATTTGGAGGCTAGATTTGAACATAGTGTACAAGGTATGATATAACAACAGCATTATCCCGATGCCCACATAAAATTCCCACCCAAGTAATACGGAGAGGTTATTTCCAATTGACCCTTGAGCCAAAGTGCGCATCAACTCTCTACTACTTCACGACAAGAGAACCGCAAAGGTTGCTATGTGCATTATATTTTATTCCATTATATGAACACAAATGATCCAAAGAGAAGCGCGTAAACCCTCTACTACTTCACAATAAGAGAAGCGCAAATGGTCCTATGATCCATTTTGATTGATTCCATATTTCCATTATATAGACACAAATTAGCTAGAGAGACAACGCTTATTATCAACACGGTACCATTTTGTCAAAAACAAAAAAACGACCACCTTCAGAGTGCCTAATTTGGTCTCGGCTTCCTAATAGATAATAGCTAGTCTCAGCTTAAGGTGGTCATTGTAACCACTTACAAAAAGTAACCACTTTCATCCCAATAGTGACCAATATAATTTTAAGCTAACATTAGACCGTCTCTCTAGATAATATGTGAAGAGATACATGGGTATAATAACCTTAAAACTAGTTCACTGAATTCAAGCTAACTTCCTTCATAATTCGGCGAAACCAAAAATGTCCATTATATTGGGGACAGCATTGCAAAAACAAATTACTAACAAAACAAACAAAACAAACAAAAAAAACAGAAATGATTAAAATGTATACCAACTTAGCAGCCTTCTCCTCCTCCTTACGCCGCCGCTCCTCCTCCTTCTGCTTCTCCTTCAACAACTTCTTCTGCGCACTTTTATTCCCAACAACAAAACAAACAAATCAAATTAATTAAAACCCATCAACCAACAACAACAAAAAAAAAAAAAGAAAGATATTAATATTCTAAAATAGTAATATTACTTTTTGCTGAGTTCGGGGGGAGTGGGGTCCATGGACAAGTTGGCGACGGAGTCCGCGGCGGCGTCGGCGGAGTTGGACATGACACGTAGGATAGAGAGTGAAAATGCGGCGGAAATGGGAGTCAAGTAGTGCTGATATGGAGGGGTTAGGGGTTTTGCTAGTATGGGTTTCAGCTTTATTATATGCTTTACTATTGTGTTCATGTGAGATTATGCTACTATTTTTTTATCACCTTCACATCTTATGGGTTACATATTATTATTATTATTATTATTATTATTATTATTATTATTATATTTTTTTATTTTGTCTGAAATGAGCGCACAATGTCACACATAAGAAGAATCGGGTAAAATAGCTCAAACCACTACTTATTATTATATTATTATGGATGATAAAGTAATAAACCCATGACGAGTTATTCACTAAAGTCTAATGTAGTCTATATGCTTGGTGATCAAGTTTTGGACTTTGGACTATAGTGCTTGGCGTGCAAGTTTGGACTTTTGACGATGGGGTTATAAAAGTAGGAAGTATTGATTTTTAAAGGAAAGGTTAAAGAATAATTGTGTGTGCATTTTGATTCGGGAAATTTAACGAAAGTAATTATATTTTTTGTCGGTTTTTACTAAATAATTCTACTTTGTCACTTACGGTGAATCTGACGGGTGAGTTTTCCTTCCTGATTGGAGAACTCAAGTAGAATTCCAACCTGCTTGTACATTGTAGTTGATTTTTGGAACCTGTTTAAGTAAGCAGACCTATCTAGATAAGCAGAATGCTTGTAAAAGACAAAAAACAAATGCTCATTCATAAAATGATGTGTGTGATTTAACAAAGAAGAGGAAATGGAAACGCTTGAAATAGATCAATTTAACTTAGACAATAAATTAGAAGGTATTGTCTCCACTAATGTTCATTTTACCTAAATAAATTGACATGCAAGCTCCACAGAAAACTTGCGTACCATTTATAAGTGATAGCATGCTCATTTCTTGTAACACCCTACGAGGATTGGTGTCACGCACCGCTACATGATTTGCGGAATGAATAGGTTATTAGTAATATAACTCACTACCATATCAACAAGGTCTTCCCCTTTTGGACTTAATTGAGGATGTAGTTAGTTACAATTGACCGGCTCGACCCAAGAGGCAAGAGGGGGGAAAAGCTCTCATCCTAGGCCTCAAGGAGCCTACTATATTTGGCTCTTACTTAGGCACAATAAAGACACCAACGAACCATCAAAGCTTTAACGTATCCTTTTGCTGCTAAATTGACTGGAACTTGACTTGTAGTATAGAAAATGAACCTCTTTACCAACTTAGACACTCGTGGGTGGATTTTACTATGGTGGTATGGGGTTTTTATTTTTAAATTTAGTGCTTGTGTATCAAGTAAGGACTCCACATTATGGAGGTTAAATTTTTTGTAAAATGAGATGCAGTCGGTACGTACCAAGCTAGGACTTACCCTCTCACTTTTCTTTCTATTAGAGCAACTAATATTGAGGGTGAGGGATATGAGAATTCAAACTTGAGATAACCTCAAACAAGTTGAACTCTCAACCACGCAAGTGGAACTCATTATCTCATATTAATTTTTGAAAACCTCTTTTATTTCTATAGGTTAAAACTCAAAATATAATGTGAGAAAATGACTACCATATTGATAATCATCGAATATGTTTGTATAACTTTTTTTATAAGTTTTTTCTTTCTTTGAGGTTTAAAACTTCGAGAAATGCACATATAAGATTAATGATTCCAACAAGGAATTGAGCATAAGACCAATGGAGTTTCACCAACTCTTTTTGACAGTTGACATATTGTACGAGTTTTCGTCATAGGTAAGTAGATGTGAGTGTTTTTTTTTTTTTTGGATTAGGTGGAAATAAGTGATCATTATCTAGATGTGCAATAATCTGAAATATGTGAGTGGTTTGGATTTTAAGATTAATAAAGATATGGGTTTGGACAAAAGAGTAGGTGCTTTGTGATTATGAAAATAGTGCACTAATGAGGTGGCTTTGTGAGATTATGGGTGTATTTTCCAAAACACTTTAATTTGTTATAAAGAAATTGTAGTTTGGCATGGAAGTTGAACTCTCTTTTTTGTTTAATTGGGATAAGAGTTGAAAGGAGATTAAGAATGAGAGGGAGATTGAATTCTCCATGATATATAGTCCACAAAAACAGGTTATTTGGGTCGATTTTTGATTTTTTTGAAAAAGTCTCGAAATATATTAAGCATGTTCATAGGGTGTATTGGACCATAATTGAAGCATGTAGCAATGTCATTTCTCTTTCTTGATAGTTTTACGGTGTTTTTAGAGCTCAGTTAGAGCATGTGCATAATGGAAAAACCCGATGGTTTGGGGTACGCCAAAGCTACTTTTCGGCATTTTTCTTGTTCCATTCTTCATTATATGTGTCTAGGATGCATCATGCCAATTTCCGTCTGATTCTATTTTGGGGCGGAGACAAGGTTTTTTCGTGGGTTATAATCCACAAAAAACCGCTTTTTGGGTCGATTTTTGATTTTCCAGAATAAGTCCCGAAATTTACTAAGCATGTTCATAGGGTGTATTGGAGCATAATTGAAGCATGTGGCAATGTCATTCCTCTTTCTCGATAGTTTTACGGTGTTTTTAGCATTCAGTTCGAGCATGTGCGTAATGGAAAAAACCGATTGTTTGGGGTACGCCAAAGCTACTTTTTGGCAATTTTCTTGTTCCATTCTTCATTATATGTGTCTAGGATGCCTCCTAGCAATTTTCGTCTGATTCTATTACAGGGGTGAGACGAGGTTTTTTCGTGGGTTATAGTCCACAAAAACCGGCTTTTTGGGTCGATTTTTAATTTTCCGGAAAAAGTCCCGAATTTTACCAAGCATGTTCATAGGGTGTATTGGAGCATAATTTAAGCATGTGGCAATGTCATTCCTATTTCTTGATAGTTTTATGGTGTTTTTAGCGCTCGATTTGAGCATGTGCATAATGGAAAAAACCTATGGTTTGGGGTACGCCAAAGCTACTTTTTGACATTTTTCTTGTTCCATTCTTCATTACATGTGTTTAGGATGGCTCCTGCGTATTTTCGCCTGATTCTATTTCAAGACCGAGAAGAGGTTTTTTCGTGGGTTATAGTCCACAAAAACCAGCTTTTTTGGTGGATTTTTGATTTTCCGGAGAAAGTCCCGAAATTTACCAAGCATGTTCATAGGGTGTATTGGAGCATAATTTAAGCATGTGACAATGCCATTATATAAATGACATCCTTTGCCCTTTATTATATACCCCATCCGTCCAGTTATCATTTTGCCATTTTGGGGTGTCCCTCTTGGTTGTTATCATTTTTTTTTTGGCAAGTACTAGGTTGTCCATTGACTATACTACCCCAACTTTTTCACATCAAAGTCACCCATGTGCACAAGTGGGTCAGTCCAATTACTATACTACCCACCAAAAGTATAGTGGAAAAGGAAGAGGAAAGGGTAAAAGTGGGCATTTGATTCTTTTTACTTTTTTTTTTTTGGTTTATGTGTATAAAGCAAATGATAACATCCAAGAGGGACGGAGGGAGTATACAACTTGTTGTATAGTTCTCATTGTCGGGCGGTAATTCCTAGTTTTGTGACCACAACAATGCTTATTTAATTTTTCAATGGGAAGCTCAATGGCCTTCAAAAACTCCCGTTCAAAATTGAAATTGGCTATATATTTGTTAATTATTGAATGGTACATAGGTATTGCAGTATTGGAATAATATTAATTGTAAGTATTAACTTTTTTTTGATTTACAAACTCGACTCGATTATAAAACTTGTTTAAAGTTCTGCATCGATTAATAAACAAAAAATTACTCGAACACGTTAGAATAAAAATGAATCGAGCTTGAACACGTATTTTAACTCGAGCTAATATTCAAGATCAATCCAAAACTTAATTTAACACGAACATGATAATACTCCATAAAGCTCAACTAGTTTACAACCTTCAAGTGATGATTCCAAATGTCTCAATAGTGCTGGAAGTCTATATCATAAAATGGTATAATTATCATGCGAATCGTATTTAGTAGTCAACGTTGAAGTACGTTCTTTCTTGTAAGTTGTTGTTCATGGGTGCAACAAAACCGCCTAATTGATACTGAACATTCTTGCTTTGGTTCAACAACTTCCTCTAAGATTCCCAGACGGCCAGACATATATATAAAAGCTTCAAGGAGATGGTACTAGGTATCAGTATGTGCTTAATCACGTACGGGCGTATATGTGCGCCTGCTAATGATGGTGCCAAGTCCTAGGAGTCGAGAGATTATAGAGTTTAATTTTTTCGAAGATCATGGTGAACTGTTAGAAGATAGTAATGTATGGCGGATCACCATTCACCCCTTGAATGATGAGTCTGAAATCCATTCATGCAAGGATCCTGAATTTTGGCATGCAAGGCAAGCTTTTCTTAGTAGCTACCACTTTCGATCTCAGCATGAAGAGAATGTAAGTTACAAGCTCAAAAGATCGGCAAAGGAAATCACTGAGATTGTCATGGAAGTGGTCTTGGTATATTGTCGACGAAAATTAATGCAGCTAAGAAAGTTTGGAGCTAGAAGCTATAGAGCTAGTCTGGTTCGTCCATCTCTACTTCTTATAAGATGTTTTATGCCATGGAAGAGAAAGGATTAGTTACGTTGTTTGTCATAAGATAGATCATATCCTATGCGATAGACCATGTAGTACAGGGGCTAGATTCTCTTAATTATCCCCATGTCTCTATCCATCCACCTTCTGAAGTTCAAAAAGTCCATGAGTGCTATGTACATGTTATATGACGCTTAAAGGATATGCAAAGTAGCTGCTCAGTTACTCATCTGTATATCTATATGATGTTGGGATTTTGGAAATTAATCAAGCAATAATTTTCAAAATCAAATTGGTCCATTCTTTTAGGAACAGTTTCCCATGATCAAGGAAATTGCCCATTATTCTCTCCCACTACTCCTGAGTAACCACCCATTAACTTAACCACTTTGTAAGTGCTCTTGATGGGAAGACCTTATAAAAGAGGTGACTTAAGTCTGGAAAAGGGTCACTGAATTCAACTCTCAAATACAGTAATACACCATCTAACCTGAGAGTTAGACTTCGGCACCGGAAAACAGAAATTGCAGTTCGAGAACAACGAAATTCCGCAGCGAAAGCAATGGCTGGAGGAGGTATTCCTTTAAAGCTTCCGCATTTGTTTGTACATGATCATTTTATTAAAGTTTAAGTTTAACATTTGGTATCAGAGCATGTTTTCCTCTGCCTTGCTTTAACCATGCTCCTGTAATATAGTTTTGTTATTTCCACTTCATACTCGTTTGCTGCTTGAAGCGATTATATATGTTTGCTGGGTAATGAAGTTGGAAGAATATTTCTGTTTTGGCCAGATTGTTTATCTATGAGTTTCAATATTATATATTGCTATGTTGGATTATATGAAGCATGTGGTTGATTTTTGTACTGCATGTAAATGTGTGATCTAAGTTCCCCTGCTTGTTCGATCATTACATTATAATTTACATCATTTGATGTATTTTGTGTCTTGATGAAATATGTGTCGCTGGATCATTCTA
>CAAKMY010052323.1:0-10156 GCA_901111285.1 Corrigiola litoralis
TATTACAAACTTCCCAATAAAATGAAAAACCTGATAAATCCACCAAAGAAGTAGGCATAACAGCCCAAAACGAAAAACTCATCCCAAAAGGGAAATTACAGACTCTGCGTTCCCAGGACAACATTTATAAAGTCTACAATACAAAACAAACTGCACTTGCTTCACCAAATGATCAACAGAGCATTGATGATCAGCAAATATTCTTCTATTTCTCTCACCCCAAATCTCATAGATCACAGCACTTATAGCAGCACGACACAACCTAGCAACTGATTCCTTACTCCTTCCAAACGAAACTAACCACTTCATCTCATAATTCAAGGACCTGCACCTGACGTATTGTCCCAACCATATCTTCACAGCAGACCAAAATTTAGTTGAAAAAGGACAATCAAAAAATAAATGCTCATGAGTTTCGGCATTTCGACAACATAACACACACCTATTTACCAACTGGAGTCCTTTACTCTGCAATTTATCAACAGTAGCTAACTTACGCTGCATAGCTAGCCATGAAATAACACTATGCTTGTGTAAAGCTAAAGGCTCCCATACTATAGCTGACCAGATGTTCTTTGGCCTTTTGCTTCGAAAGAAATCATAGGCTTTACCAGTAACAAACTTACCAGAAACAGACCAATCATGAAGCAAAACTGAAGCACCATGACAAGAACCAACCTCTGCCACAAAAGTATCCCTTAACTGCAGAATATTTTTCCAAGTCCATGAATCACTTTGTCTAACCTTAACCTCCCAACAATCACTTTTATTCAAGTAATACTTGAAAACCCAAGATCTCCATACTGAAGAGCCTCCTAAAAAAATTCTCCAAAGCCACTTTAAACAAGCTGACTTGTTCCAACTAAGAACCTTCTTGATGTTCATACCACCCTCATTCTTAGGATAGCAAAATGAACTCCACTTGAGCCAAGCAATTCTGGAACTGCCTTTGTCATTTTTCCCCCAGTAAAAGTCCTTACAAAGCCTATTGATCTGTTGTATTACACTTTTGGGAAGCATAAAAACAGAACCCCAATAGACCAAAGTACTGAAAATCACAGAGTTCAAAAGTTGCACTTTCCCTGCATAAGTTAAGAATTGTGTTGACCAGTGCAACAATTTCTGGGAAATTTTACTGATCAATGGCTGGAAACATTGAGCAGTAAGACGAGAAGTAGCAAGAGGAACACCCAAGTATTTACAAGGCAGTGCTCCCTCCTTAAAACCAGTCAGCTGAAGAATTTGACTCTTTACTACAGCAGCAACTCGACCAAAAACAATACTAGTTTTCTCTGTACTGAGAGCAAGTCCTGAAACCTCTGTAAATTTCTCCAAACAATCAACAACACAGCTCACAGAGGGAACATCCCCCCTGACAAAAAGTAGCAAATCATCCGCAAAGGCTAAATGAGTAAGATTCAACCTAGAGCACTTAGGATGATAACTGAAACCTTTTGCAAACTTGACTTGTCTCAACATTCTTGAAAGAACTTCCATAGAAATGACAAAAAGGTAAGGGGAAAGAGGATCCCCTTGCCTAATGCCTTCTTGCCTTTAAAATAACCATTCACAGCCCCATTAACACTCACAGAAAAACTAGCCGAAGAGATACACACCATAATCCAATTCACCCACTGAGTAGGAAAATTCAAAGCCATTAAAACATCTCTAAGAAAAGACCAACTTAGAGAGTCAAACGCTTTTTTAATTGTCGACTTTTATCATAGCCCTAGGTGAAATATTTGCTCTACTATAATGTTTCATCAGATCATGAGCAAGTAAGATATTTTCATGAATATTCCTGCCTTGTATAAAAGCAGACTGTTCTTCTCCAACGATAAGATGCACTACTGATTGTAGCCTATTTGCAAGAACCTTAGTAATAACCTTGTATATTACTGAGCAACATGCAATAGGCCTATATTTTGCAACACTAACAGGATTCTCCCCTTTTGGAACCATTGTGAGAATAGTAGAGTTAACAGAAGTAAGCAATTTGCCCGAGCTGAAAAAATCTTGAATAGCTGCACAAAAATCCATCCCTATGACAGACCAAGCAGCCTTAAAAAAAGCTGAGGAAAAGCCATCCACCCCTGGAGCTTTATGGTCAGGAATACTGTACAAAGCAGCCTTTATTTCATCGGAAGAAACCACAGCAATTAACTGGTCATGCACAGAATCAGGAAGAGTAGGCCCTTGCGTAACTGCAGCAAAATCCAGTTTTCTAGTACTAACTTCAGAACCAAGCAGAGAAGTATAATACTCGACAAAAGCAGCACTAATCTCAAGGGAACCCCTGCAATTATTACCAGCCATATCCACAATAGAATTTATTTTATTAGTAGCTCTTCTATCAATAACTTTAGAGAGAAAGTAAGCACAGTTCTCATCACCAAAGTTTACTTCAGTGACTTTTGTTCTTTGATAAAAGGCACTAGCTTCAGCATGCTGCAATTTCAAGTAACTTTGCAACAAAGACCTTTCCTGAGCCATAAGGCCATGATTATAAGGATCAACGCACAACTCATTTTGGACCTGAAAAAGCAAAGCTTGACTAGCTTTGACTCTTTGAGTGATTCTAGAATACTTCCTGCCATGTAGCTCCCTCAAACTTTTCCTAAGAAATTTCAGCTTAGCACAAAATTGAAACATTTTGGTCCCCTGTATAATCTGATCCCAAGCTTGCTCCACCAAAGGCATAAATTCTACGTCTTCAATCCAGTGGTTAAGAAACTTAAAAGCCTTCTTACTCGCACTTCCCATATCATTAAGCTCTAACAATACTGGGGAATGATCTGATATACCAGGAGCAAGAAAAGTAACATCACCCTGCATCAACTGAAACCAAAGACTATTACCCATGGCTCTGTCAAGTTTACACCAAGTCCTCCTACAATCATTCTTATTATTCCATGTGTAAAAACAACCTGCAAAAGGCAAATCAGACAAACCAAGTGCAGTGCAACAAGAATCAAACTCCTGAACCTCCTGCACATTTATCCCACTTTTACTAAGCTTCTCTTCAGCATTCCTCACAACATTAAAATCCCCCAATAGGACCCAAGGCTCCTTGAAAGCTCCCCCCTTAACCAGAAGATCACTCCAAAGAAGCTTTCTAACGTCACCATCATTTGAGGCATAGATGATGGATAGAAAGAAACTAACCTTATCAAATGTGACTTTACAATGAATCACTTGACTAGAAGAGTCCAGAATCTGCAAATTAACAGAAGAGGACTTCCACAAAAGCCATATCCTCCCATTATGATGATGAGCATAATTGTCATTAAACTTCCATTGCCTAAATAACTTCCTCCTAATTTTTCCAGCATTTTTTTCTTTAATACGAGTCTCTATGACACCAAGAATGTCAATTTTATTCTCAGCAAGGAATTTCTTAATTTCCTGCTGTTTTGAGGGATCATTCATCCCTCTAATGTTCCAAGATGCTAAATGCATGACTGTACAGGAGGCCCACTGCCAGGATCCTCCACCTCAGTAGGTAATTCCAGTCCAAGCACTTCAAAAGGAAAACCCAATGTAGCTTTCAGAGTAGAGACATGTCCCCCTGTTTGAGTCAATGCTGTAACTCTTCTGGAAATAAGAGACTTTTTGGGCACAGTGAATCCAGTATCCAAACCAACTCCATTATCAGCACTCTGAGAGGCAGCTGCCACTGAGCTCCCTTGCTGCGCAGTTCCCAAGACTCCTTGCTTCTTTTGAGGAGTTGTGCCTGCCATGAAATTGCTCACTTCTGCAGGCTTAGCAGAATCACTATGTTGCATATAAGCATCAGTATCTCCAGCATTAGATAAAACACCTACAACAGGAATAGGCTTTGGAACCCATTTTTGAACAACTTTCTTTCTTGATTTCCTACAGGTTTCCACCGTATGACCTATAACACAACATTGGGTACAATAAAAAGGAATCCATTCATAATAGATTTCCTGCTCAATGATTTCGCCAAAAGGAGATGATATTTTCATAGAAGATGGTAACTCTTGCATAATATCAACATCAATCAGAACCCTAGCAAAAGAAATTTTACTCTTCTCCTCAGTATATTTATCTGAGAAGAGTGGAATCCCAACTTTACTCGCTAATTTGCTCAGACCCTTAGCGGACCAGAATTGTACATCCAAATTAGGGAATAAAACCCAGATGGGCACCCTGGAAGATTGCTCCTTCACAAAAGTAAAATCAGGCGTCCATGGCTTTAAGATGAAATTCCTATTCCCAAACAACCAAGGACCTCCCTTCAATACACTGTCCATATCCGCCTGAGAATCAAATTTCACAAAAAACCAGCCCTTCCCATGCAACCACACCCTAGGCTTAGTTACATGAGACCAGAATTTTGCAATATAAGTTTGCATGACTTCCAATTTAAGGTTGCCACCAACAACAAAACCAACCAATGTATGTTTCCAGAAATCAAGCTCAGAAGCAACATCTTCAATCTCAATAGAAACTATTTCCTCATCACAATGAATATAATCGAGCTTAAACCCCTTCTCAGCCTGCGGTTTAATAGGTTTTCTACCACCCCAAACCTTGTTCTCAGGAACACCAACAATAGGAACCTCATCCTTAGTACCAGGAACATCGGCTGAACTACTAGCGAGAGAATTATGAGCAGTATCATCAGTTACCTTCGGAGGAGTATCAGCAACAGGTGAAGAAACCCCACGAGCAACATCCCCACTTTTACAAGAAGGGGGCATAAAATCATTCAGAACAATCGGCGGTGGAGTATGCATCTGGGTTTCAATTTTTTCCGGTGAATCTCCATCATTTCCATCATGAGAACTATCAGTAGCTTTCTTTTTTGCTGCTGATTTTTTCTGTTTAGAGGGACGACCACGTGGTCTTTTATTGTGTGTTTAGAAGGAAATGTTATTTGAAGGTTTTTAAGTTTATTTTAGCTCAAACCGTCAACAACCTTTCCATCCAAACTTGAATCTTCGTTCTTACTTTCACTTCCACTCTCGTCATCCACCTCACATGTCTCTTCTCCAGCTTCTTTCCATAAAATTTCTACAATTCTTTAAAACATCAGCTTCAGTTCCAACAAAGTAAAATGCCCTATACGGCCACACTTCTTGCGAGCTCCGCGAAACTCATTAAAAGTAGACCATGTGGTACGAGCTTAGTCAAGTAAATGCTTGCAGTTCGTATAAGTATTATTGGGCTTGCCCTGATAAGGAGCAACATCAGCCTTGGAAAGGAGGATGCATAAGGATCATATCGAATGGTAGTCGTCCGTATGTCGTGTGTGACTAGGGCTTTACTGTTGTGCATCCTATTATATGGTGGCATTCGAACCGTACATGTTGTGGCTAGCGTTAACCAGAACCGAGAACAACTACTCAACAACTGATTCATATAAGGTTTCTACAAATTGAAGCGATCGCATATACGGTTGAAGAGGTGGTCGAAGCCAAATAGATCCAAACAAAGGAAGGTTTTCAAACATCGCATTTATTGGTTTTGATAGAATGAGCTTTGTTACAAGCCGATCAAGGTGTCACGAAGTTAGCTCTAAACGGAGTCCAAAGGGAATTAATGGGTCTAAACGAAGTATAACTCTGTCTTTAATTCCATACATTCAATTTTATGAGCTTCCTATGAACTTAATAATATATAATTTTACCAAGAGCTCGTTTTATGCTCCTCACACTCTTAAAGCTTTAAACTACCATCTTCTACCTTGTAAGCCATTTTCAATGATGTGGCTTGCTTTAATATGACAACAACTTCTAAGGATTACCTATGTAAGACCAGCCAACTCCTTTGAGTTTGGAAAGTTTCCCAACGACTTACATCATTTGCCACCAGTGGCTTTCCGAGTTTCATTTTGTTATAACTGGATCCCTTGATCTGAACTATCACCCTTTGAGGTGGGGTCTAGGGGCTTGATGGAGGAGGAGGGGTTGCTTTTGGGGCTGTAGATTTTTTTATGCGGATGTCGGGATCATTGTGCGGATACAGTTGAGAGGGGGAGAGAGAAATGGGAGAAGGGAAGGGCGTAAGAATTCTTTTTAACGGAGTTGTACTCCCGTTAAATTTGGACCATTAGTGTTAACATATTTAGGCCATGTTCTCCTCTCACATGAATTCCAGTGAGTTTTAATTCCTTCCAGTTCTCTCCAGTTCTCTCCAGTTACTTCCAGTTCTTTCCAGTTGCTTTCAGCTCTCTCCAGTTCTTTCCAATTCTCTTCAGTTCCTTTTAGTTCCTCTTCATGTCCTTCCAGTTCCTTCCAATTAATTCCTTCTGTTATTTTAACTCAATTAAATTGATTTCAGTTCCTTCCAGTCCTCTCCAGTTCCTTCTCTCCAATTCTCTCCAATTCCTTTCAGTCCCTTCCAGTCCTCTCCAATTCCTTCCAGTTTTCTCCAGTAATATTAGTGTATAGGGTCAAAGGCGGGACTATTTTTGTTGGTTCGGGCATAGTTAGGATTATTCATATCAATTTTTTCTTAAAAAAAAATAAAAAACATAAAATACCAAAACAAAACGGTATAGAGAATAGGTGTATCACCCACACAACCTTGTTCAAGCGTAATGAGCATCCGTTTGAGGGGTTTGGGCGTGAACATTGATTACGCCTTGATCATAATCTTATGTTTTGGTTGATCAGATGATCCTTTCACTATTTGCTTTTTTGCACAACTGTGTTTTCAAAAAGTTTTCCTAATAGCGAGATTGTATCAAATTACTGGACATTGCCCTATTTTCTTTTACTAAAAAGACCGTTTTATGTTGCTTCAAAAAAAAAAAAAAGGTCTGTCTTATGTGTAAGCAAATACTCTTTATGTTCTTTTAGAAAGTATACATTTTGTTTTTGACAGTATTTGACATCATATTTAACTATTAATAATTTAAATATATAATAAAATAAATTATAAAAATTATAATTTTTTAATCATATATCATGAGTTACTGATGGCCAAATATAACATAAAATAACGTGTAAATGAAAATATATAGTTTTATAGGAGCAAAGGAAGTACTTTCATACGATTATTTAAATTTTATATGTAACATACATAGTAATAGTTGTTCAAGTTGACATAATAAGACATTTAAATTCAGATTGCCCTCGTTAAACATAAAAAAATTTATTTAATATCAGCCTATAATGCAAAGAGAGACGTATACAGAAAATAAAACTCATCAAATGTTACGATATGGTAAGTTGTATATCAGAAAAAATATATATATGGTAAGTTAGAGATTTCCAACTTTGATCAAACTCCTTCTCACCGCCTTACTTACCCCTATATAACGAAGTCTTCGATAGAAGAAAGGGACACAATTTTTCCAAGTAAAATATAGATTCTCTCCTAGGTTATTTGATCCTTAGTTAGCTCCCAGGTTTTTTACTACATATTAACCCGTAAGAACCAAAATCTTGTAGAGAACAAGAATCGTTCCACAAACCTATCATTGTTAGATTTGCAAAAGCACCAAAACATCAGACTACAGTTAGATAGTACTTCTAAATACGCAATTATGCATGTCATGGTGATCTCCATGATGTTCTTCTTGATGTTACTAGTGTTGGCGGCCATATGCGAATGCAAACTACAATATGATCATAGTCATCGTGCAGTAGCAGCCTCACAATCAGATCAAGACGCCGAGTGGGACCCGCCGACCCCGCTCGAGTCTATCAAACCCCAGTGCACAGTTCGCCAACTTGTAGTTGAGTATGATTTGGAGGCTGGTCGAACCTCTACAGACTGTGCGATTTGCTTGAGTGGTTTCGACGGTGAAGTGTTAGAGGTTTTGAAGTGTGGGCACAGGTTTCATGCTGATTGTATGGGTGAGTGGCGAAACCAGCGCCACACTGCAACCTGTACGTGTCCTCTTTGTCGCTGTCACGTATAAGTTCGTTCGTTCAACAACTTTATAATGTCGATTTAATAGAGACTTTGATCTTGTTATATATTTAGTATTAGGGTATCCTTGGAAAAACATAGTAGTATGCTAAAAATTCTTATACTCCACTCTAAGGAAACAATAGTACTCTTTGCAGCAATAGTGGACGGTTTATAGTAGTGTTCTTGTAATCTTATTGGTTCTGACTTCTGAGCAACTTAATGGTTCCGACTTTTGAGCAACTTAGAAGACTCTTCTGACTCCAATGTCGAGTGATGCATGTCATGGGAGTTCAAACCATGCATGAAGCGGCTGCGATGTGAGCATTTGACTGAGATTCGTTTGTATGATGCTATTTTAGGTGTGGGCATATGATTTATGACCAGTTATGTGGGTTTTGGCTATTCCGCTGCTGATCGAACGTCTTCCCAATTATGTGGGTTTTTGCTAAGGAAGGAAGATATTCTGTTCATACTACATACATAATTACATAGTGACAAACTGCTGCAATCTGGAGGAGTAGTTCCATAAAGCTGGGGTGCATATCCCCAAAGGTTTGCCATTTTCTGTGGCGATTGTATACTAACACCCTTGCAACGAGGAGTGTTCTGAAACAAATATATCATTAAGAATCATAAGTGCCCCAGCTGGTGCGGGCATGAGGTTCTGGATGTTGAAGCTGTAATCATGCCTTGTTTAACTGTACCAGAATTCGCCAAACATCACCGTTTGTTAAGATTGGCACAGGAGGAAATCTTAAAGAGTTGATTTGTCAGTGGGTGACTGACTTTGATACCCCAGATGTCCAACATGCTCTAGTGCTCCTTTGGATATGCTCCTCCAAGGCTCTAAAATACGCGGTTTATGCGAACAAAAGGTTTTTGGTGAGAAGGAGACCCCTGTGCAAATGGCCTGGAGTTGTACTATGAGTTCTTTGGATGCTTTCAGCAATATTCCAACGTGTTCCCCTGATTTTGTTCAGTACAAGTTTGCCAATTCGATCAGTCTTAGATCGAGTTTGGGTTCCTCGTCCTCATGGCTCAGTTAAGGTTAATCAGTTTCAGCGCAGTTGTTTGTCTGAGATGGGAAGGGAGAAGCGCGCTCGGCTCCCCTTGTGGCGGAGTGCAAGATGCTCTTCTTGGATTGAAGTTGGCTGAAGAACAATTGAACAAAACTTCCGTAATGCTCTTCTTGGATTGAAGTTGACTTTCTTCTTAGATGTTGTGTTTCCAATTCAGTTTCGTGGCTTCATGTTAACGAGTTGGGAATTTTGTTGCCCACTCTCTAGTTAGCCTTTAATTGTAGAACAACAATGGCTGAACTGCTACACTATGAAAGTCTTCCCTGTATTTATGGATGTTCTATATATCTAAGGATTTAATGCACTACCTAGTTGTTATTTAAAATGTAAGCTAGACCACCAGAAATACCTTTTTGTTGTTATTATTGTTGTTGATCTTGTGTTCAAATTAAAGTAGTTGATTAATCATCGATGTTAGTAGTAGATATATGAAACTCTTATCTGTTAGACATAGTTGAAAGATCCTGCTAGCTTAATCCTGTAGGATTCAACAACAGGGAACGAACCTTAGGAAATGTTAGGGACGAGCAACCGATTGCTGTCACTATAAACTTGCTCTATTAGCGTTCCGCAAATCCGCAATCACAACCTTAGCTCGAGCCAGAGTCATTTAGAGGCAGTGGCCATAGATGATGCGAAAATACGTGAAATTTATCAAAACTACTCTTACCGTGTTATTTGTTTCGATCCTTTAGGTCAGTGATGGTGAAAATATTAAGGAAAATTTACTGGGAATAATCCCTACTATGCACGTTCCGCTTTTAATAATCCCTACTATGGGTTATTCCTGAATAATCTGTACTTTAACTCATTTATTCTGAAAACAGTCCCCCATCCCCCAAACCTAAATACCGAACCCAATTTTAGCCCAAACCTCACTCTTTTCTCTCTCCTTCTACACCATCATCTCCTTCACTTCACAATCCCAACAACAAAACCCAGAAAATCCTCATCCCGACAAACCCGCCCCCCCACCCCGACAAACCCCCCCACCCAGAAAACCCCCTCTCCTTGCACCGCCCCTTACCCCACCTCGCCCACTCCCTCAACTCCTTTAAACCAAGTAGAAGTGTGACAGCAACGCTTCGTCGGAAATGAGGCGGCGACGGAGGTGAAACTGAAACCAAATAGAGGCGTCGACGTTGATGGCCTGATTCCGTCGGCCATTAGGCCGGAAAAGAACGTAG
>CAAKMY010052338.1:0-11353 GCA_901111285.1 Corrigiola litoralis
TCCAAGTGCAAAACTAGTAAGTCACTAGTTTAGTGTAGAAATCTCTAGATATCTCTAGTGAATGTGTCATAAAAGTTGGGCCATAAACCCAACATTTTGTTTGTGTTCTAATTTAATTTTACAAAAAATTGTTCGAAAGTGATTGATCTTTGCAACTTAAACAAACATTTTTGCCACTTATCGATCTATGTAGTCAGCGGTTACATAGCTTCTCTACCCTCTACATAGTACGAAAGTTATCAATTGGGCGATGGTTATGTACTCTCCTTTGGTTGACTGTAATATTGGTCGTAGTGTTCCATATAAATTAACTTATGTACTTCGCATACTTTATGCAGAGTTCTGATGATATACACTATGTAGGAGAATGTGTATATTCATAATCTTGACATTAAAGTCCTGTCATAGACAGTGATGCATACGAATTGTGCTCTGTAAGTTGTTCTTGACCGTGTGATTCTCTTCATAGACAGTGATATTGAGAAAGTTCAACAATCAACACCCGTGAAACTATGTGCATATTTATGTCATTTGCCCGTTGCCCACAACATTAATGAAATTGCCCATAAAGTCACAAAAGCGGATGCCTTCAGCTCAGTAATCAAAGGTAGACTAGACATCAAAGTTTCAACCCCACCAAATTCAGCAAACCAAAGTCAGACTAATGATTACTCTTAAGCCACTGGTTAATCTTCAGCAACTACTGATGTTCTCCTGATACTCGAAACTGATCGCTGAGCGAAAATGGCTTGGGTCAGAATTCGCTAGTAAACCTGGTAAAGCTCGGCCTACAGAGACCAAATGCCCAATATTAGAATACCAGGAACAGACAGTTAATTGTAAGATGTTCCATAGCATAAAATACCCTTTAAATATTTTTTCGAAAAAACCATACTGGCCAGAGTTTCAGGTCTCTATACTATGTAAGTGGAAAGCAATAACTTTTATACTCATGGCCAGTGAGACTGAGGACCATAGATAATTCAGCAATCAGTAACTATAGAATGCTTAGAAATTAGAATAAGCCCTTAGCATCAAAAGATGTCAGTGAGATCACCCATCACCATGAGGTCGAAACGAACCCTTTGGCACAATACTGCTATGTTTTCAGATGTCAATCACAAAGCCAGATTCTCCTACTTTCTGAGGATTAAATTTTGATGCATTATGCATCTTTTGAATGAATGCTTGCAGTAAGCAATTAAAGAGCATAAAATCAGAAAACTAACAGCAAGAAATCTGTTTTGTCATGGTAGCAATTAGGTAAAAGCAACTAACAGCTACACTCAGAAATTTAAATAGCTTCCCAAAACATTCCCATGTAAAGGATAAATCATACACGATCAATAAAACTGATAAGTGACAACTATAGTTGAAATGTACTAAAGGAGATTACTGATGAGATTTATAATGTGGTTTATTAGTGAAATTTAAGCCTATAGCTAGCTCGTTTCGGTATAATCTGTACTTTTAGCTAGTCTTAAGTTTAAGAAACATTTTATTTTGTTATATTATTAAATAAATAAATAATTTGCATAGTCTTCTTTTCTTCTTTTTTTCTTTTTCTCCTATTTCTTTTTCCTCCGTAATAAAACTTCTGCACAAGTTAAACAACAGTGCCCTTATAGCTCAGTGGTAGAGCGTCAGTCTTGTAAACTGAAGGTCCGTAGTTCGATCCTGCGTGAGGGCAGTTTAGCTTTTAAATTTTATTACAAACTGTTCGTAGTGTAGTTGAGCAATACTGTATCTAGTAGGAAAAATAGGAGGTAGCCTCGGTAGTATGTACTCTCGTTGTGTTTGTTTTTCTCTCAATATAAAAAGGCACACAAAAACCTTCTTCTATGACTTGTGCCTTTGGCCTTTCGCTATAATATCTTGAGCTAATACTATAAAGTGTCATGCATTTTAAAACAGGAGAATATACTTGCCTGAGAACGATATACTAGTCTATTTGAAAATGTTGACAACAAAAGTTGCGGTAATAATGTGACAAGATAGACATCGACTTTGATAGTGATTCGGTGCTTAAAGATTATTCTCTTGCTATGTGATTTGGTAAAAATAAGTTGATTGGTAGTTATATTTAGGTTATTGTTCTTTCGTTTTGATTATCTTTTGTCAAAAAAAAAAATAATAATAATAATGTGACAAGTTTAGATGGCGTTAAATTCCTCTAGGAAGTCCGTAAAATAACTCACTCAATCAAATTATCATGAATTGTCAAAAAATATTTGTTGACAAGATGAGAAGTGAATTTCCATGAGAATATCAACTTACTAAAGGGTCCTACTTAAGCAACTTCGTTTTTGCAAACCTCTTTAACTTCTTTTTTTTTTGGTGCAAACCTCTTGAACATCTTAAAGAAGGGTTAAAGAGATGGTCGGTGCTCTCTTAGACGGTTAGAGCTTATTCACCGTACCTTGGATGGACACAAAATTTAAATTAAACTAAACTGATTTTAATATAATTGAACTGGATTTGATAGAGATAAACCGAATTGAATATTGTTATTAAAATCAATCAAAACTAACTACATTAAAGTTCATGGTTGTTATTAAATTAAATTAAAAGAAATAATCCATTTTTTGTTTTTTCTCGGGTCTGAAATGTGCACACAAAGTAGTTGATAAGAATTGAACCCTCTTTGTAGTTTTCTTGTATGTCTAAAACATTAGAAACTACTGATCAAAATGACAACCAAGTTCTTGTAGCTCAGTGGTAGAGCGTCAGTCTTGAGAACTGAAGGACCGTAGTTCGATTCTGCGCAAGAACCATATAATATTTTGGCAAATAAACGCAGTGTAGGATTATTCCTTTTGTGAGTACAAGGCATTCACTACTGGACACATGCAGGCCATTGAGGACCAAATAGAATTTGGACTGTATAGTTATTCAGCCCCTACTGTGCATACCAGTACCACTATCCTATCATCTCATTTGTTAGTCTGATTGGATCAATGGAGAAGAAAAACAGTGATCTATTGTCCTTCGGTCCTAGCAGGTAAGCTGTAAGCACTGTAGCAGCAAGGTTTTGAGAAGCTATCAACTTCTTCCAACAACAGTACAAATGTCATTTAATTTGGATTTGACTAACATAAATCGGACGTTTTATGTCATTATGCAAGTGATGTGCCAAATTCTACCAACAACAGTAAGGCCTTAATTTCAAATGTCATTTGGGGTTGACTAACATTATTCATGTTTGGATCCGTTATGAAAGAGGTGCCAGAATCTACCAAGATAACAAAATCATTTTCATAGTTCAGAGCATAAGAATATCTGTTTGGATCTTAAGAAATACATATTTGTAGGAAATGGCTCACTAATGCAGGTGAACTTAGCTAAAAAAAGCCACCAGAATGGGAGTTACTAGTAGTTAAAAAAAATTACAGAAGGGTCTAACATTTCTTTACACCATTAAAAAAAATTGGATCAATATCATAATCATGCAAAGAACAATAAACTAAGTCCCCTAAGTTAGGAACTGTTCTAGAAGTTGTGCTTTAAGAACAGACTTTCCTGAGGAGAAGCAGGCCCAATCTCTTCTTCCAAACTTATTAATCCCTCAGCACCATTTCTACCACTGCCTACATTTCTAGTACCCTCAGGAGGTGTTTGCCTTGCATTTTCAACATCAGCATCAGATACTGAAGATTTTCGACGTTGGGAGGATGTGACACTAGGAAATGTTATCCATGATGGTGCCCTGAACTCGAACCTTGGGTCCTCAGCTGAGCCTATATCAGTTTCTGATGGATTTGACGATCTCTGTGACGATTTCTTGTGCATTCGACTGCTTCCTAGGACTACCTCTGTGGGTAGAATCGGCTGTTCGCTGCAAGGAGTACCCATCAATAGCGCAAGAGCTCGTTCCAATGCTGTAGTGACCTTGTCCATTGAAGGCCGATCTTTGCCCCTCATTCTCACACATTTGCAAGCCACATTTGCGATTCTTCTAAGAGCTTCGACATCAGCGGGAGGCTTCAGAGCAGGATCCAACATAGCAGAGACATCTCCAGCTCTAATCAGAGGAACAGCCCATTCAACTATGTTCCCTTCTTCACACTGCATGTCTATGGCTTTTCTACCACTCAGGATCTCCAACAGCAAGACACCAAAGCTATATACATCTGACTTGGTTGTTAGGTAGTGAAGCCTATAGTACTCTGGGTCAAGGTATCCAAGAGTTCCTGCTGGGAGTTCAGCTAATGGGGAGCTGCTGTCTGCAGGCCCTAGGAGAGACAGTCCGAAATCAGCAACCCGAGCATTGTGTTCTTCATCTATGAGGATGTTAGAGGACTTAATGTCGCGGTGTATCACAGGAGGACAAGCGTACCCATGCAAATACTCAATTCCTCTTGATGCCTGCACAGCAATTGTAACTCTACGAACCCAATCCAGCTGCTCCTTCAAGGCCTTATCTCTCCCATGAAGGTGATGGTGCAATGATCCATGAGCCATGAACTCGTAAACCAGAAGCCTTTCTCCACCTTCTTCACAGTAACCCAACAAGCTGAGCAAGTGGGCATGATTCAATCTTGAAAGCAAATCAAGTTCTGTATGGAATTCCTTTGAATTCTTCTTTTGATCAGAAGACATTACGGCCTTCTTAACAGCCACTGCAGTTCCATCTTTCAAGACTCCTTTGAAGACACAGGAGAAACTTCCACGTCCAACAATCGATTCATCCTTAAAACCACCAGTGGCTCTATCAAGCTCTTCATAAGTGAAAACTTGAGCCCTCCTGATCTTCAGCTCCTCCAAGTCAGGTCTGATCTTAGGGTTTTGAGACGAACCAGTCCCACCATTTCTCTTCGATTTCCATCCCTTGACTGAACATTCACAGTTTCTCAACCTGTATCTCACATATAACGCTGCAGTTAAAGACACTACAACAACCATGAACACGACAAAGACAACCTCTGCAATAACGACAGGAAGCTGAATTGCCCAAAACTTTGAGTATTTCCGCTCAGCAGTATCGTTCGAAGAGCAATTTGAAGTGCATTCAGAAGATACACAACTTGAACAGTTATATGCACACTGTCTATCAGATTGTGGAGTACAGGCAGTGGTGGGGTACATATCCTGAGGGCAAAAGCTCTTGCAAGGAAAACACAAGCGCTGATTAGGTGCCTTGCAGGTTTCACTGCCTTGTTTGAACTCGTAAAAACCAGAAGGGCAAGGTGTAGTTCTGCATACACTGGGAGAGACGGCCACAGGAAGAGAGGTAGGAAATCCAGATCCCCAACACACTGGTGATAGAGACTTCTTTGCCAGTATCCCACAAGTGAAGTAGTCAGCGGCAGCAATGGCGTAAACCTGGACACCTTCTGGAGGTTGAGTACTTCTATCCACAACAAAACCCCAACACATCAATCCACGATCCAAACTCCTGATTCCACAAGCATGAAACCTGCCTCCAACAACCGCAAGCATTGGACTTTCAGGGGCCACATCAACGTTTCCATTGCTTAAGAAACCAGCTGGAATTTCTTCTCCATTGCCATAACCCTTACCCCAACATAAAGGTCTTGAATCCACCCCTTCCAGAAGGCCACAAACATGAAAACCACCAGCTGCAATCATCTGGAACCTCGTATACTTCGGAGCAGTGCTAATCACTTGACTATTACTCTCATCTCCCCAGCAAAATACAGTCCTATTTACCGTGAAAAGTCCACAATTGAAGATAGAACCAGCAGAAATGGATTTGATTTGGCCATCAAAAGCATGACTAGAAGTCATATTGAAACCCCAGCAATCAACCAAGGAAGTTTCCCTAAGCTTTCCTGTCAAAGGCTTCCTTAGACCACACAAATGGTTATCACCAGCACTGATTTCGACATACTGAGATTCCGGATTCATCGGCTGTGGAACACCAATTGGCATAAACCCACTACTTCCCCAACAATAAGGTTGGTTTGTGCTCATCAAAAGCCCACATACAAAACCATTACCCCCAGTCAAACCCAAAAACCTCTGGTATCCTGGAGTTGAGTATCTAATAGCTTGATTTGAACCATAACATTCTACAAGATGAGTCCCATCTGATTTCAATCCACAAAAAGCAGAACCATTCTCACCATAAGAAACAGCTACAGATGACATAGAGCCTAAACCACAAACCAAGCAACAAAAATCTGCAACTACAGCACATACCAAAGCTTGTGCAATAAATTTACCCTTTTTACTGTAAATCTTCAACACCCATGTAACAAAACATCCTACAAAACACCTTCTAAGTTCCATCATACAACCTCAACTCACCAAACCAGCTACAATCTTGTGCACTTAGCTACATTTTCATAACAAAGTACTAAACTTGAAAGCATGATTATCATTTTACCTCACAAAACAGACAAAAAGCAGCTCACTTCAAGTACCCATAGTTTGCAAAAAGCTTCAAATGAGATACTCCATCAAACCCCAGATTCAAACTTTGTTGCATAAACCCATCAGCATTCTCTTCCCTCATCACCAAAACATAAATGTGAGGAGGGAAGAGAGGTAAAACCACAGTCCCTAGCTTAAAGACTGTAAAAACTAAAAACACCTGATTTTTTTTTTCTTGCAGTACAAAAATCTAAACAATACTTAAACCCAAAGGGTATAGTAAGAATTCATTGCTTCATATGATCCATACACATTTCATACAAAAAGGACTTTTACTGATGCACCTAACTTGTGTCCTTGTAAATGTTTACAGTACAAAAAACAGTAAAAACATAAATTCACAAGAATGAAAGGTGTGTTTGTTTGTTTGGTGATGATGAGGAGTTTACTGTAAATGCAAATGACAGGAATGAATTTGCTGTGAAAAAATTGAAAATGCGAAAGAAAGAGAAAGACACACAAGTGCATTTAATGAGAGATAGCAATGCAGCTTCTCAAAACGGGCAGAGGGGTAGTTGTACGCATTTAATGTCCAAATTTATTGCAAATGCCGAGAATTCTTTCTCTTTTTTTAAATTAAATTCCTTGTTACTACTTTGCATCTCGATTCATATTAGCGAACCAAAGAAATATGGGAATAACGAATACAATTTTGTTTAATTTAAGTATTTTTGATTGCGATCTAGTGTATCGATTCATGTTAGCCGACTCCAAATATGTAAAGATTGAGATATTGAATATATATATACATTTTTTTATTTAATCTCCTGGATTAATTCCTGGACACATGGGTCTTTGAATTTTTAAAGGTCTACGTTACGTTGTTGCATGAATACTCGTACTGCTAATTAAACAGTGAATTTATTTATTGGATTTGTAAAATTTTGTCCTGTGACAGTAAGAAAAACCTTCTCTTTCCATTCTCCTGTCTGTTGTCATTAACGTGTAATTGAGAAGTCATTGTCCTCGATGACTTATAAAAAAGAACACGAATGGTTCTTGAAGAATGTAAAATTAATTAAGATTGCATGTACGCATGGCGTGACAGTGTAACGTAGGAGTAGGAATGTAGGAGTATCCAATGAATTAGAATGAGCGTTTTCTGTGTATTTTTGGCGCATATCTTTTTTCCATGCAAACAAAATGATAGGGATACGTAAATCCGGCTCATATTTTCTTTGCCGATAATAGTTTGTTTTTCACCGGGGCCAATGAAGAAGAAGTGAATGTTGCGCTTAATATCCTCCATTTTTGTGAAATTGCTTCCGGTCAAAAAGATCAATAATGTGGATGACTTGGAGGTTTAGCTCCTTTAGCTGAAACTTGAGCATCGAATTTAAGTACAACAATGTATTGGAAGCACTATAAGCTCAAAAGAAGACCGCTATACAACACACACAATCTATCGTGTCTGTATTTTGGTAAAGACCACCAGGTGTGTGTAAAATTGATGTTGACGCAAGTATGATCGAGAAGTGGTGAATATATAGTGTGGCCTCGGGGTGTTAATTCGTGACAATGTAGGCGACCTTGTGAATTGCTTTGCTTGTAATAGAATGTGCAATGTTTCAGAGGTGGAGGTGGCGGAATCAAGCATGGGCTGCAAGATATGGTCTTAAGCATTGCATGGGATACCAGAGCAAGGGATGTGATCCTTGAGACTGATAATCTCAAGTTGAATGATGATATTTGTAAGAGGAAATTGGACCGCTCGTCTATTGGTTCACTTATTAAAGACATTGTTTCTTTTGCTGTATTAGAAGAAGGTTCCTCCAGAGTCCAGACATTCTTCCCGTTGTAGCTGATGATTTAAGGGTCAAAGATTCATCTCCGTCAACACATATACCAACCGTCGTAGAGTACGTAGACATTGAAGCCCAAACATCGGAGCCCATTTCACGGTAAACACACGTAAATCAAGTCAACTTTCAAATCATCGAAAGCCCTGCAAATTTCTCTTATTATTATGTTTTGTCTATAAAAAATTAAGTAAATCAATTCTAAATTTCTAATATTCTACAGTTCGTTGTACTTGTACGTTAACCGCAAGTCTTGCAACGGACTATATATTATGCTCCTAAATTTTTGTGTTACTCGTACAACAAGCCTTTGATAATTTGATTGGATCCCCCATTTTTAAAGGAAGATGATACACATCTATCGGCCAGGTGGTTACTATATTGGCAACCACTCTCTCACAATTATTTATCATTTTCATCAATAAAAATAAATTTGTAAATTCATGTGAGAGGGTGGGTGGCAAAAATAATAACCACTCGGTGGGCGTATATGATTTTTCATTTTTAAAGGAGGATGATACATACCTACCGGGTGGTTACCATTTTGGTATCCACCCTCTCACATCAATTTACTATTTTGCTTTTTTATTTTTAAAAATAAGAAATTGTTGTGAGAGGGTGGTTGCCAAAAATGATAACCACCGGGTGAGTGTATCTCATTTTCCATTTTTAAATGAATGTTGCGTTTCTGTAATGCTACATCATGGACTATATGTATAGATTATGGAGTTTGTAATGAGCGAAACGTAAAAAAATTCTCAACTTCTTGTCAGTATGCACATAGATTCAGTACAAAGTTGTCCGGTGAAACGGGTGTAGACATGAAAATTTTATTAATGTTTTTAAAATGGTTAAAATAAATTGAACTGACTCTATTTTAATTTAAAGCCACTTTATTTGGATGGTTTTTTTGTTTAAAGGTACCTTTTATATCTCGGTTTTTACTAGTGGGTACCTTTATAAAATTTTTTGTCAAAACGTACCTTTAAGTCAACTTTTTTTATTTAAAGGCACCACTTGACAGATTTCGTCCACTTAGTTGGGAATTCCGTCAAGAATTGCTTTTTAAACCTCATTTTTTTCACTAATTTATCTTTATTTTCGTCTAAACCCACCTATTTTCACTTATCTCCCACCATAAACTCTTCAACCTCTTACAACCACCATAAACTCTTCACCCATTTTCACTTAAGTGTTCAACCTCTCTAGCTCACATCCATAAACTCTCCACCTCCCCACCACCCAATTCACCACATGCACATCCTCCACCCTCAACCCCACCCCAATGGACCCCACCACACTACCACCACTCCCTTACTATAATAATGTCCACCACCACTGCAATAAAAAATAACCCCGTCACAAACGCAACCTCCACCAATGCCTTTAATTTCCCCTATCTGACTCCCCACACAACCCCGACGACACGATCGATCTCCTTGGTCCTCTACCCTCACTCCTCTCTGGTCCTCCTCCTACCACCTCATTGACTCCCTCTCCATCCATTTCTCTCTCCAATGTTTTACTATTTCGGAGGAGAGAGAAATATTCATGGGGGGAAATCTCATCTACTTCTGCTGCACCATGAGCCGCCACTGCAACTGTCTGTCGTCGACAAGCATCTGACCCTTTCTCTTGCGGTGGGGATGAGTAGGAGCAAGTTCATATTTTGAATACTTGTGGGTATAGGGTGGGGCCGAGCTTGTTGTAGTGAGAGGAGAAGAGGGAGATGTGGGAGTTGAGGATGACGAAGGAGGAAGAATAATGGGTGATATGAAGAAGTTGGGTCAATGATGTGTTTAGAGAAATAGGTTGGCTTAGAGTGAAGTTATGATGAATTCGGGGATAATTAAATTAGACTTAGAGAGAATTTGTAACGGAATTTTCAACTAAGTTGACAGAATCTGTCAAGCTAAGTGGTGCTTTCAAAGGAAAAAAGGATGACTTAAAGGTACGTTTGGGCAAAACAGTTTTATAAAGGTACCAACTAACAAAAACCGGGATATAAAAGGTACCTTTGAACAGAAAAACCCTATTTGAATCAATCTGTATTGTTAATTGGTAATTTGGGCCAATCCAACAATAAAATAATTTCAACTCAAGTTGATTGGATCAAGTCCAATACAAAGGCCCATGGCTACCAAGTCTGCTAAGGGTAGCTCATATTCCCTATAGATAGACTCCAAGGGTCTCATTTGAAGGGGCTGGAAATCAGAAAATCATTCAAAAGGCTCTATGTGCTCTCTACAAATCATTTCCGCAAAACTCACACATTTGGAGAGATTAAGTCCAAGGATCCTCTCTAAACAAACATCGTGCTTGGGGGCAGACTCGTCGCCCGCGCGTGCATCCTACACCAACTAGAATCAAAGGATACATCTATATTTTTTATTGAATAAATTAGAGATTGTATTCACGTGTCTGATATTAATAAAAAGTTATATTTGTCTCCCTATTTTGTATCTTGGTTTCTTTGATATAAAATTTGTGTTTACATCGGGTTCTCAAAATTAGGCCATGTTTTTTTCAACTTATTTTCAGTTTTGTTCAGTTCCATTCAGTTAAGTTCAGTTCGATTGGCTCCATTCAGCTCCATTTAGTTCAGCTCCATTCAGTTCCATTATGTTCAGTTCAGTTCTGTTCAGCTCCATTCAGTTCATTTCATTTCAGTTCCATTTAGTTAAGTTTATCTCCATTTCAGTCGAAAAAAATAGGATCAAATTGTTTATCCATTTATAGGATAACATATATACTACATTCACAGGAGTTTAAACCTCATTCTAAGTTAGTTGAATATTGTGTAAACTCGATCAAAAGCTATTTGGTTACTAAATGGTTGTTTACTTAGATTCAATTCATTCAAAAAAATTTCGATTTTTAGTGAGCTCTAATTACAGTTAATTTGTAAAAAAAAAAAAAAAAATTCAATACAAGTTAATTTTGTGAAGATCTATTAAAAATTTGTTGGAATTAAGTCATAGATATCCTGTAGAATTAGTAACCAAAGTAACATAATCTGAAATTGGTGTATGGGGTCAAGTTAACAATGTCCCTCCGCCTTATACCAAAATAAAATCAACTAGTTTACAACCCCATGCAAAGTATGGGATGGTTATTTTAAAATTTCACTCATTATGGCCTTTTTTATAATTATGTTT
>CAAKMY010052349.1:0-25108 GCA_901111285.1 Corrigiola litoralis
TAATTTATGCTAGAGCCTTTTAGTGTAGGTATTTTAGTACTATAAGGAATGTTATGTAGAGTCTTTCGTATCGGGTTTTCACATCGGGTTTAGATTAGGGTCATGCGTATCGGGTTTTCACCTTTTCTAAATTTTTCATAATTTGATAGTTCATCTCATAACTAATTAAACAGAAATTAAAACTACGCAACCCGGGCAACACCGGGCACCCATACTAGTATTAGTAAGAAAGTAAGAAACAATCCACTGATGGGATGTGTTAAATCCTTAATGAAGAAAGCAATCAGTACACAGAGCAGTTGCTTTCTTATGAAGAGTGTTTCAAAGACCACTAGGCCAGTTATGCAAATGGATTTTGTGAACCATGTTTTAACTGGCTACAACCTTCCAGAAACCTTAACAAGCACATTAATGCCATTGGAGCTTCTCCCTTGGTAACTGAGTGTCAAACATCCAAGTCACCTTCCAGCTTAAATAATTGTTACTCCCTTCATTTCTACCAATTCTTTGCATTTGACTTTACACACTTGCCAAGGTTATACTTTGACTATTAATATCTCAAAATATAAAAACTTTCAACTTATAAATTTATAATGGTTTGATTTGTATTTAAAAATACTTTTAAGTGATTATAATTGTATAATTTTTATGATTGTATAACGGTCAAAGTATGATCCCAAATAGTGTCAAAAGTCAAATACAAAGGATTAGTAGAAATGGAGGGAGTAGTAGTCATCTTCCAGCTTAAATCAAGTCGTCTAGCAATATGCATTCATACACAAAAAGTGCTACACTTGAAGTGGGTTTTTATTTTATTGGCAAGGCTTAGAGAGAGGCTATTGGCAACACCCAACACCCAATGTTGAGTGTTACCAACACTCACGTGTGAAGAACAAAAAATACAAAGTCGAATTGCAAAAATGCGTAGAACATTACCTATTGAATGGGCGTGTCATAAAGATCTTTCTTTTGGGATTGATCGTTTATTTATGTGTTTGGCCTAACTTTTGGAAATGTTTTTCAATCCAAAAGTTGTAAATTTTTGCCAAATATAATGTTTTTTAAAAACCCAAAATAGTTTTTTTAAAAAACCCAAAAAACAGTTTTTGACCCCCCAAAAAAAAAGCACCAAAATGCTGCTTTTGTTTCTGTTTATTGCAAAAGCTATTATTTAAAGAAGGCAAATCTTTTGTCATCCCATAAATGCAATATTCAAAGTCTCTCAAAAAGGAAAAATACTATGTGTAAAAATAAGTAGGCCAAACACTTCTAAACGTTATAAAACACTTTTACCATAAATTAGGCCAAATTCAAAAAAGTTTTTTCTAAAACCAGTTTTTAGATAGACTTTATTTGAGAAGTAAAAACCGGTTTTTAAAATCTAGGCCAAACAGACGCTTACCAACTTTGCTCTTCATTTTCAGTTTTGTTTAATTTCCCTTTTGTTATGATTTTTCAAAGATCTTGCTTTAACCTTTTCCCAGTGTTTGCCCCCGGGGTTCAATTGTTCAAGCCAATACCATACATTTACTATAGCAAATGGTTTGGTATCTCATGTGATTGACAATGAGAGTTGGACCCAAAATGTAAGCGGAAATTGAGGGTGAGAATTTATCAAATGACTCTGACTCCCATATTTAAGAATAAAATCATTAAGTTTTTCCAAGAGGTTTGCATAATGATATGAAAAATTCAATTATTTTTAAAGAAGTAAGAAACATTTGAAGATTAGTATGTGATAGATATGGCAAAATTTGTGATTACAAAATCTAAGTATTCCTTTAGATAACCTAGTCTAATTGTTTAAGTGTTGTTTGGAAGGTCAATCCATAAAGAATGTGTTTTATATGTTATTTGATGAGTACTCAGTACGTGATAAGGGCTCCTCAAACACATTGAGATCGTAGTCAAGCAAGAAATGATGTAAGTGTATATCATCATGTGTGTTGTGCGGCTTTTAGTTCCTCTATAATTTACTTGCTTTAATAAATGTATTTTCCTTTTTTAGTTTGAAGGTGTTTCACAAGAAACAAGGAGTCAACTAGATAAGTATTTGGATGAGTGTATGGAATACAACTATGGTGAAAACCAAATGAGAGTCGATTTTCTCTTGTTGCTACTATGGCTAGAGATATTTTGGTCATTTTCATTACTAATGTGGCATCTTAATCCGCTTTTAGTAAGAGAAGCTGAATTAAAACCAAATGGAGATCATATTATAAGCCCGATACTGCGCATGCACTCGGTTATAAGGGTTTCGTTGTGAAGAAGATAGTTTCGAATTGAATATAGAGTCTACAAATGATTCAAGTTATGTATACCTCTATTCCTTAGTATGAAATGTTGCTAATGTCATTCACATGACATAATGAGAATCAAGAACATAATAGGTTCGAGTATGAGTATTATTGATAGCAAATCATGAACTAAGTCTTGATATGTTATAACTAAGTCTTTGACAATGGTGATATCGTTGAACAAGCTTTTGACAATATTAAACTTTTATATGTAGGGTACTAGCTTTTGCTGGTATATAACCAGATAATTCAAGTATTATTCTCGAATGTGGTTCGATCTTTGATTGTTTTGCAACTCAAGTTTTCTCAACTAGTTCATTGGAGGCAATTTTTTCTCCTAATATTGTCACGTTTATAAGTATCATTCTCGAATCAAAAGTCCACATCCAAATATTTTTGTTGTCAATCTCATTATGAACAAACATCAAATATGAAGAGTTAGGCCGTGTTCTCTTCACATGAATTCCAATGAGTTTCAGTTCCTTCCAGTTCTCTCCAATTCCTTTCAGTTCCTTCCAGTTCTTTTCAGTTACTTCCAATTCCTTTTAGTTCTCTCCAATTCCTTTCAACCCCTTCCAGTTGTCTTCAATTCATTTCAGTTCTCTTCAGTTCTTTTCAGTTAATTCCTTCTATTTTTCCAACTCAATTCAGTCCTTTCCAGTCCTCTCCAGTTCCTTTCAGTTCTTTCCAATTCTCTTTAGTTCCTTCCAGTTCTTTCCAGTTCAGTGCAGTTCTGCGAGTTTCAACTGAAGAGAACATGGCCTTAATGATCACTTAATTGTGACTTTCAAATAATTGTCATTTCACATTCATCATGTACAATAATTCAAGCCAAAATAGTCACCTTATAAAAAAAAGTTCCTTGCAAAAAAAAAAAAAAAAAAGACGCAAGTGATAGCCTGTGCTTTGCCCCTAATCGACCCGTACATGTACCCATATTTGACCCGACCCCGTATGCAACCAACGCGAATCTATACCATGCTCCTACCTGAATATTTTGTACCTTTTGTTAATTATCATGTACCTTATAAAAAAAGGTACAAGAAAAACACTAAAAGGTACAAGAAAACTAGGGTAGGAGCATAGTTCCCTAGAGCACCCAATAATTTGCCAATTATACATGAGCCAACCCGACCCATGTGATACTTTTTAGGCCTGTGCAATGGGGCGGGTCGGGTCGAGTCAAAAATTAAACGTGTCGTGTCGAGTCTTCAAGATTTTGGCGAAGGGTCAGGTCGGGCCTTGACCCGACCCGTTTATTACAGGTAAAAAGTTTGATGTAAATGGTAAAATTATGAGAGGGGGAAAGTAATTTTTTTTTCAATTTTGACTTTTGCGCTATGACCCGTCCCTACGCGACCCGATATGACCCGTCCCATTAATCTTAGGGTCGGGTCATGACCCGCAAAACCCGGGTTGGATCCACAGGGCCCGCCCCATTGCACAGCCCTAATACTTATAAGTCTAGGATTGGGCCTCCTATCTAATTTCCAAGTTGTATTAAGGGTAGAGTACTAGAGTGGGCTATCCTATGATAGTCCATAAAATGGCCATGAAGAATTCCAGTGGAAATAAAAAGAAAAAAAGAAAGAAAAGAAAAGAAAAACCCTAAAAGCAGAAACATTGCTATAAAACCCTGCAAAACCCCTAACATTCTTCCGCCTCTCCTAATCCCCTCATTTTTCACACCTTTCTCTCCTTAAACCCTTAAACCCCTCTTTATTTCAATGGCCTCCGCTATGCAATTCTGGGGTATGCTTCTTATTCCTTTTACCATCATCATTATTATTCATTATTGTTATTAATCTTCATTTTTTTGTTGTGTTAGTTTTATGTAGTTTGTTTCATGGAAATGTAACATAGCTTTGTTGTAAATATGTTTTAAGTTGTGAAGTTAAGTGATGAATGTGTTGAGAAATGAAAACCCACCAGAAAAATCATTATAGTTTTTTGGAGTATTTGAGTATGTAATTAGGGTGATGTTTATAAGGTTTGTTATGTGAAATTTTTGTTGGACATTGGTGGTTGAGAATTTAGAGAGTAAGCTAGGACTTTTCATTTTTTGTCGAGTACTCGTGTCGGTTGCTTTTGACACGGATATAGGTATTGCCACGGGGTGGTGGGGTACTCCATTTTAAGGTAAATCATGCTAGTTTGTGAAAAAGGCAGAGTCCGAGACTTGGATAAGCACCCATGTCGGATAGGGGATTGCGAGGTATATTAGTATATACCACCCTTGTAGAAAAATGATATATTACCACTATAAATGCTGCCATATGACACTCTTTGGCAACAAGTATCTGTTGTTAAAACTGTTTACCTAAAACTAGAGCAATATTTGAATGTTGTGTAAGGAAGGACAGAGGAGGGAATAGCTGGTGTAGGAATTGTGTGGTGGGGTGCCTACTCGAGGCGATATATATGGTTTTTCTGTAAAGCCTTATTGGGGCGTATCGAAGTGCATGAGGTTAGTGCTTTTGTTTGATTTCTGTCGAGTTAATGCTTGATGTACCACATTGGGGTATTGAATTAGTTGGGACAAGTGCACCTGTTTGCCTTTGATTCATTACTGAGTTACCTGAGGAAGTGCACCTTGGTTTGATTCTATGTGTATGATACCTCTTATCGCATTAATTCTGTAATGGGGTACTTGTTTGATGCTTTTATCACTTTGTTATTATTTTACTTTGTGGAGTTAATGTTATGATGAGGGAGTGACATGTTATGATTTTAGGTTTCCTTTTGTTGCTAGTTGATAATACTGTGATGTTAACATATGTTTATGAAATTTTTCAGTTCGGTGTTGTAGCTGTCGTAGGCCGTGGTATAACACAATTTGTGGTGCTAAGCTATGTTGTGCTTTTTGTTGATTGTGTTCAGGTGTTGATGTTAAGGCAAAAGAGCCATGCAAGGTGTCTGTTAGGGAGGGACAAATTATCCATGTTTCTCAGGTATTTGGAGCTTTTCTTCAAAATTCATGTCTCGAATATATGAGCTGTAATGTACATGAAGCTTACTTTGGTTGACTTGTGCTTCATAGGCTACTCTCGGTGAGGTGAAGAAAGACAATGAGCATGTGACTGTCCATGTTAAGGTCGGCACCCAGAAACTTGTTTTGGGGATGCTTAGCCAGAACAGTCCTCAGTTGCCTTTTGATTTGGTGTTCGATGAGGATTTTGAGATCTCTCACAACTGGAAGAATGGAAGTGTTCACATCTTGGGTTACCAGTCGGAGTATGCCGAAGAATATCCTTTCTAAATTCTATTTGAATTAGCTTGAATTCCTTGCTGGTCTAGAGATAGTTTGGTCTTTTGAAATGTAGAATGGTCTAATTTAGTGGATACTGTAGCCTATGTGCTAGCTGGTAGCATCTTGTTGCCTGAGCTGAGGTTTTATATTTATAATGTTTCTTACAGTCATTACATGAAATTCTCCAATTGAACTGTTAGTTGGTCATGTTCAGTATATATCGATGAAGCGTCTTGAATTGGGACTTGTGGTTTTCATGTTACCATTGTTTATTTGGAATCCTTGACTCTCATTTGTTGCTGGTGTTGCCACTTCTGACTTTAGTGGTGAGTTATTGAGCGGTTTTTTCATTCACATCCTATATTTTCTAGTTATTTGATAGTTTTTAGCTCACTATTGAACTCCTTCTTGTGTCCTCAGAGTTTTCTGACGAAGAAGCGGTTCTCCCCGTTATCAAGGAGAATGGTAACTAATATCTTTTGAGACCCTTACAAAGCTTTGTATTCGATTTTGCCTATTGTCTCACACCATTATGTCCTGTCAGGTAAATCTGCTGCTGCAGCTCTTGCTGCCAAGGCTTCTGGAAAGCCTGTTGCTGCTGCTAAGGCAAACAAGGATATCAAGCCTAAGTCCGAAGAGAATGAAAGCGATGAGGATGGTAGTGATGATGATGAAGATGACAGTGACTCTGATGATGTATGTCATCGTGTTTATCTAAATCTTCCTTTTATAAATGCTTTACTGTCAATCTGCTGAATCCCCCTCTCTATGCAAATTGATGTTACGTCTTTTTTATTATATCCTGTATAGTAATCAGTGGGTTCCTTTCAGAGTTGGAAGTTTATTTATAGCCAGCTCCATTGTCATTGTTGCATTTGCAGTTAATGTTGGGTTCATCTGATGAGAGTGGGGAAGAAGAGGACGACAGTGAGGATGAGGATGATTCAGAGGAGGAAACACCAGCAAAGGTACTTTCACTCCTGGTCAGCTTTGTTTATTCCCTTTTGTGCTTTTTTTATATTTGGCCTACTGACAGTTGTGTCTTTGCCTTAGGCTGATGTTGGCAAGAAGAGGCCCAACGCTGATGCCAAGACACCTGAGCCTAAGAAGGCAAAAGTTGTGACACCCCAAAAAACAGGTGATATATATGCTCTCTGGTTTTGTCTTTGCTGTTACTTGTGTTACTTTTTTGTTCTATTTTGGTTCATCACGGAAAGCTATTCCTGGCTTGCTGGCTTTGGCATGTTGTAGAGCTAGAGCAACTTTGTTGTTACTTTGTTGATAGTGGGGCTAACCTAATTTCCACCTGTGATTGGTCTACAGATTCGAAGAAAGGTCCTCATTCAGCAACTCCCCACCCATCAAAGAAGAGTGGAAAGACCCCTGCTGGTGACAAGTCAACCCCCAAGTCTGCTGGTAGCCAAGTTTCTTGCGGTTCCTGCAAGAAGTGAGTGAATGCAATCATCTATGTCGAGTTTGTGGATTTCAACGTGGATTCGACCTGACTTAATATTACGTTTGTTGCAGGACCTTCAACTCAGACAAGGCTTTGGAGTCTCACTCAAAGGCCAAGCATGCTGCCAAATAGACTGTTGCATTATCCTAGTAGTTTGGGTTTTGTGTGAAAGGTGGAAATAGGGGAGGCGTATGAGCTCAATCTCAATTTTGTGGTTCTCTTTGTTTTGCTTTAGTGATCTGGGAGAGAGAGAGAGAGAGATAGAGAGGCCATTTTTGGATTATGTTACCTAAAATAGAGTAAAACCTTAATATGAGTGGTATGTGGTTTAAGTGGATGTTGACGCACGCGTTATGTTGATGCTTACTATTTTAAGCTAAATTCTGGGTTACTATTTTAAGCCAAATTTATGCTGACAGTCTCTTGAGCAGGAGGATCTATATTTATATCCTTTCTTATTTGAGAAAGATAAGGTACCAGTACTATTCTGTTTTTAGCTATTGAGGTAACAAACAGGGAAAACTGCGGGTTTTATCAGGCAAAAACGTCCGGATTTTAATACTTGTGCCGCCTGATTTATTCTCAGTAGACCTTCGAACCCTATCAAAAATCTAGCCTATTTTCTGTCCTTCCTCCCTGGTATCTCCTCTTTCATGAGGCATTCACTTTACTTTCATTATTTGGCATATTGTGAAACTTCGAAAAATTGGTGAAACTCGTTCTTTAGCAACAAAAGCAGCCCTGGGGCCCCTTGAATGTATCCGCCTCTATGTCCCTGTTTTGGGACAATTCAAGAAACATATTCTTGTGGATTTGGAAGCTCTCTGAGACCATTTGTAAAGTTTGACTACATCAGGTTGTATTAGATCTTCCATGATCGACCTTGGTTAGTTTCCAACGCTTTCTAGGGAAAGTTGATGTTATGCAGCAAGCTAGCACTAAGAACCAGCTGCTTTTAGCTCTAGTAACAAAGTCTTCATGTTATCATGAAATATTCTACAACAGCTTATTGCTGTCACTGAAACAAAAGAATCGTTAATTGATCAGGATCGTCAATTATGTGAAAATTTAAACTTAATGACCAATTTAACATGATCGTTGCCACTGTCCATTATATACATTCAAACTAATTAACGAGTCATACTGGTACAACTCGTTTGGTATGCAATTCCAATTGGGATTGGGAATTTGGGTGGATATTTGATTGGAAGTAGATTGTTGGGAATTCATCTTTTAAATCCCATGACTTTGTTTGGCATGACTTGGGAATTGATTAAAAATTATTTGGTAATAAAAGGGCAAATTACTTGTATACCCTATTTAAATGCAAAGTGAGTGTGTGAAATTTGTAGATGAGTTTTTAATAAAAGGTGTTTTAGTAAATTTAATAAGAGGCTGAATTCCCAACACTAAATACCAGCACCCCCCAACTCTCATTCCCAATCCCTTCTCAACTGCCACTCCCAACAAAACAAACAAGGGATTTTGTATAATTGGGAGTTCGACTCCCAATCCCAACCCCAACTCCCTCTAAACAAATAAGCTGTTAAAGTTTATAATTTACTGATTTGTGTGGTTACAGAAGTGCAGCTATTGAAAAATCACTGTCATATAAAGTAGGAAGTTGTTGATGCATTGATGCCACTAGATGAAGAGGGCATGTAGAATAGGAAGGTTGACATAAACGTAATCCAATTACTCAAGTGTAAACAGTTAGAATTCAAGTTTGACTCATCAGCGAAAGGTTGAAAGAAGTTCAAATACAATCCCCTAGTCAAATACTGCTACCAGGAAACAATTAAAAACTGCAACAACATAGTCATGGGACTATCAAACTACGCCTATGGCAAAAGAGAAGATGAGAAAAATGGAACTTCTTCCCTTCCGGCTACAGCATCGTCTAAAGCCGGTGATCCCAGTAAAACCTGCAATAACCTGCAAACGCAAACTCTGCAAATGCCAAAACAGATCCCCTGTACACAAAATTCACAGTAAAGAGTGAGGTGCTGTTAAAAAAAGTGCTTGTACCTGAGCAGGATAACCTGCACCTGCAAAACTCGTAATTTTACGTAAGATCTTGACGCAAGAAAAGTCCTCAAAAAGTTTTGAAAGGTTGTGGAAAAATGACATAATTCATACGATGTGACAAACTGATCTTATCAATGCTGAATTGTTGTGGCTAGACAAAAGCAAAAAGCAAAGCAACTCAACAGCTAAGTAGAATAGTTCCTTAACCAAACATGCAGAGCTGAGGAAATGTTGACCACAGAATTATGCAGGAAAGAGACATGATAAGGAAGACATATTGCTATCAGACTAGCCCACTACCCATCGAAATTGTTCTGAGTGATGGAATCTGTGACCAAAAGACCACACAGGCTAAGACTAAACTGACACACAGAATGGTCATGGACATAAGTGAAAGGCAGTTTAAAATGCGAGCTGATATCAACAGACTATCATCCACAAACTTTCACTCACTTGCAAGTACAAATACCTAACTGCATTATGGTGAAAAGCACACAGTAGACAGGCAGACAGCTAGAGCCTTTGACTGAAATGTTATCACATTTTTGTTTATTGAAGGGCGAATTCAATCAATGTACACATAATAGACACAAGCACAAGCCATGAACTACACCACAGAAAAAAAACTAACATGAGGTTATAACCTAGAATATCGTCTAATTATATAATAATCTTTTTCATAAGACGTCAGTGCAGGAATGAGACTCAAAACATGCAACACAAGGAGAAAAAATGCTACTAAGGAGAAACAAATATCACATTCCAGAGGACCTAATGTATGAACCTGTAGACCTGCACATTGGAAAATAGGCAGTAAGAAAAATTGAGACCCTTCTTGACCTATGCCAGTACTTAAGCATAAGCCAGCCACACAAAACGAAGTACAGAATGCAAGTAACGAACCGTGTCACAACTCTATTAATATCCGTAGCCCTCCAGCTGTTGCTGTTGATATACGTAGGTCTGCCCCCCATTATTCCCTGGCCCATCGTAGTAATCATTGCTATTGTTACCAGCATCAGTCTGCGCCTTATCTCGGTCAGCCTCTTCCTTCTCCCTGTTCCATTGCTCAATTTTTGCACGTCTCTCTTCACTTCCTTCCCTGACAGGGCTTTTGTCCCTTCTATCGCCGGGACTTCTGCTCCTTCCCCGCCTATGGCCAGGACTTGTGCTCCTATGCCTCTTGGTCCGACTTTCATAATATGCATCCCTGCTATCATATTTCCTGCTGCTATGACCACGGCCATGCTGGTGGTCATCATAATCATAGCTCTTATGTCTCAACGGACTTCGGCTTCGGCTTCTACTATGTCCTCTCCTATAGCTCCCAAACAGCTGGCGCCTCAACTCCCTGATAAAGACCATACATAAATCAAAAGAGATTTGAGCAGTACGTAGGAAAAAGAGTCTTGGCAAGACTCCTTGAAATTACCTGCTTATTCTCTTCAGATGCATGAAGTTACAATATCCACCACGATTGCAAGTGTTCTCTTCATACTGCCTGCATGTGGCTTCACGGAAGTCTGTGACTGGAGAGAAATCCACAATGATAGGACGACCTAAATAGTAGATCCGAAGCCAGGTCAAGGTAACAGTACAAATATATAGCTCTTTACAGATCAATCCAAAATAAAAACTGAGCTAATCATGAGCACAAGTGACCGTTAAGTAAATTCAAGAATGCTAGGACAACGTCATACCACCATAGAATCTCCCAGTTAAATTGCGCAGTGCATTGGCAGCTTGCTCTTCTTCCCTATACTGAACATAAACATTTCCCACCTGCCCATGAACGTGCAATTAGATCACTACTCAGATTGTATTAATTTCAACCGGAAAATGCATGAAGTTTTTATGAAGATACTCACCATATGATCAGCGAGGTTATCACAGACATTCAGTGACTCAATTTCTCCATATTTGCTGAGCTCCTCGAATAGATCTTCGTAAAAGTCCTAGAATTCAGAAACAGAAAGGAGTTAGAGCTTAAAAATTGATTTGTGTCGACCAGGCAAATTTATTACTTTAGAGATTTTATTAATTTATTGAGTATTAACTTATAGAGTTTTCACTGTAGTTGTAATAGGAGAAAAAACACATCAATAACCATTGACAGGCAAAGTCATCTCACTAAAATAGATTGACAGAACTCATACATACAGAGAACCTGAAGAAGTCATAATCTGTAAACAGGCGATTTTCAGACTACAATATGGATGAATTCTCAAAGCCAGCTTCCTAAGCCAAAATCTCAACAACCCACAGTCACAATCTTTACATCAGTCCTAAAAAAACACTTTGAAGAAACCAATCTCAACCCAACAGATAACTAGAAACAACTTTTAGAGCAGGGAACAGAAAACAGTCCTAAAACTCAAGGAAGCACTCCTCATACCCTTCGTAACACACATATCTCAAATTAACAGGTCCGTGTTGAACAGTCGCAAGAAACATAGCTTGAAATCTTTGAGTAGCAATTGACTTGGAGAACCAAATATACATTTCACTCATAATAACAACAGAGATCAAGAAAAAAAAAGCCATACATTCAGATTAAATTTCTCATCAAGTGAATAAGAAAGACATTACTGAGTACTGACTACATATATGCTAATATACTAGGAATAACAAGAGGCACAAAGATGCAAGCATCAATCAACCAAACAAACCATAATCCAACCCTCAAGCAAGTCGTCTAACAAGTAACATTATTATACAAACATAAGTCACATAAACAGCCAACCAAAGTAACAAAACAAGAACTACTCTACAGAAGAAAACAACTGATTAAGACATAAGTGAACTATCATTCTCCACAGAAGCTAGAATACTATGATAACAATAAACACACATACAGATTAATGTTTTCATCAAGCTGATTATGAACGACATTACTGATAGCATTGAAGCTAGTAACAGAGAAAACCAAAAGGCACAATAATGCAATCAAATAAAGCATCACACTAGTTATAGAAGTCACGAAATTCGAGTAACATAAATCACATAAACATCTAAACCCACCAAAAAAAAAAAGATAATACTAACAGGTAGGAAACAGCTAATTAACACAACTGACTCATAGTTCTCTATGATAGCAAAAAATAAATTACAGAAACATCTAAACCCACCAAAAAAAAAAAGATAATACTAACTGGTAGGAAACAGCTAATTAACACAACTGACTCATAGTTCTCTATGATAGCAAAAAAAAAAAAAAAAAAAGAAGCAATCATGCAAACTTGCAACTATCACTCACTGGAATGGACCTCACCACTTAACCACTAACAGGGACAAGCAAAGTTATGCTACTACACAAGGACACCACAAACAAGCCAGACAAAACATTAATAAGATCCCTAAACTATTAGCACGCAAGCGTCAAACTGCCATATGCAATCACTCAATCCTCAGAGCTACCTTCCTATCCAAAAATCCCAACAACCCACAATCATAATTCATACATCAGTCCCCATGTTGTTCTTCTAAATATACAAATGTCGTGTTGTCAACCCAACAAACAACAGATACAAGGCAATCTTTACAATAGCTATAACAATGTTGTAGCCATTGAAACAAAATGATCTTTGCCATTGACGCTTAACAATTGATCACAACCGTCTATTATTTTGGAAAAAGTCAAAACTAAACAACGGCTCATATTGAATATTAAAAAAAACCAACGTCTACTATATACTGATTTATGGTGACTACAAAGTTTTTGTGGCTATTGAAGAATCACCCTAAAAGCACTCATAGCACATCAATCATATAAGCGTTCAACTCATATAATATGACTACTCGAATTCAAAAACACTATGGGGTAATTAATTAATCAACCGTGAATAGATACTTTTAAAGCCTGAAAAGAAACAAAAACAATAAAAATAAAGATACACCCCCCCCCCCCCCCCCCCCACCCAAAAAAACCAATCACTAGAACATAAATTTTATAAACCATTCGTTAAAGTGGGTAGCTAATGAATATGCATCCTAAGGTAAACAGGTCAATACCTCGTCCAGTAATTCTTCAATAGCCATAAAAAAAATTTTGTAACCACCATAAATCAGTGATCATAGACGTTGTTTATTAAAAGAATCCAATATGAGCCATTCAAAAAAAATTTACAAAATAATGGACGATTGTGATCAATTATTAGAAATCAATGGCAATGATCCTTATGTTTGTTGTAGCTAGTGTAGAATCAAGGATTCCTAGCTTCCTAGTTCCTACTAAATGACAAATCAAATCAATGAGTAGTTCACCACAAGCTAAATCAACCCTTACTTAATGCACGCAGCATGCCCAAGTCAAATCAAAGATCTATGTCCAATGTCCCTCACAAATTCTTGGAAAATACCTTCTACTTTTATGATAAAAAGACATACTTTTTGTAAGCTAAGCCTAATCCAATTGACCGAAATAATATCTTTGTTGGGCCAACATGAGCTCCCTATACTTTTATTATTTAGACGGTCTCTTCCAAAACTAGATGTACGTCCCTTTGTTAGGTCAGCATGGCTTCGTCTACTTTTACCACAAAACCCCCTAAAGGGCACACCGCACACATAAACATACGACTATATATTAAAATACCACTACGACACTACTCTCTCCCGTCCAGATTAAACTTCATACTTTATTTTGTGACAATATTCATAAATCTAGATTGATTATAAATTTCTTTCAAATATATAAGATAAAATATAGTCATGTCAGATCTTGTTTGATTTGTCTTAATGAGTAGATTAATACCATCAAATTTTTATAATTTTCACTATCATATAACTAAATATATTTAGCACGAAAAAAAAATATGCATTGGCAAACATGAAAACACTCTCTATGAAGTTTAATCTATACCAGAAGAAGTACGTAATAACATGAAAGATTAAAACTTTAACTCAAACAATCCGTAACAAACAAATGAATAAGTGATGATGGCACCTCGAAATGGTCTTGGATTTTACGTGGAGGGATAGGCTGGCCCTGGGCATCAACACCGGGGGTGATCATATCAGGGCGTTGGTACATGTTGGACAGCAAAAGGGTGGGGCTGATGCTGGGCTTCGTGTGCAGCCTTGCGCACCGATCACCGTGTCTGCATGCGCCTATCTTGAAGTAAAACGGGCAGTTCACTCTGTCTTTCTCTGTTCCGAATATTGATGCCAAATGCTCTGCCATAATTTCTTGTACTTCTTATGATGTTTGTGCTATGTTTTTCTGTACGTGGTAGAATTTATGGGAGGATAGGTCTAATAATCTAACCCTAATATTTTAGTATATATAGACTAATATATCCTTCCATATTATTGTAGGAGAGGGAGTCTAGAAGGTTGTACGTGTGAATTAGTATGATGGTTTTATATGGTTGGGTTTTATATGATTTGTAGTTTTTGGGTGTTCTAGATGTTTCTAAGGATTAGTTTCGTTTAAATAGTATGGAGTATAATGTATTAATGTGGGAAAAAGTATCACTTGAGCTGGTTTGCCCGAGAGGTTAAGGGGGAAGACTTAAGATCTTCTGCACATAAGTGCGCGTGGGTTCGAACCCCACAGCCAGCAGTTTTTACGTTTCTCCTTTTTTTTTTTATTACAAAATTTTTACTCCACGGTTCTTTTTTTTTTTTTTTTTTTTGACAAAGAGATTTAGGTCCATGGTCATCCGTTCCCTGATTTCGATATTCATTCATTGGCTTATTAGATGCGACATATAAGAAAAAAACTAGCAATTTTAATGTTTGTCCTTTATATTTTTTTATTACAAACATTTGACTTCACAGTTCTTTTCCTTTTTTTTTTTTTTGACAAAGAGATTTAGGTCCATAGTTATACGTGCCCTCATTTCGATATTCATTCATTGGCTTATTAGATGCGACATATAAGAAAAGAATTAGCTCAAATGGTTAGAGTTTTCTTGCGTAATCATGAGGTTGAGGGTTCAAATCGTATCAACGACTTAGTGCACATATTTCCAAAAAAAAAAATAGGAAAATTTGCTGAAAATATTCCCAAGTTTGGCTGGTCTTCCATTTTTATTCCCAAATTTTGATTATTTCTTAATATTCCAAAGTTTATCTCATTTTTTCTACTTTTGTGCCCATTTACCTATTGACCTGTTAGCTTTGTATTATCCGGTTACCATAGCTGATGTGGCTGTATTTTTTTTTCCCTTTTCTTTTTTCTCTCAAAAATCATTGACTGACCGTTACAACTTGTCCCCTGTTTGTTTATCCTCACCATTTACAACACTACTCTTTTCCCCCATGTTTCTTTCTCCTCTCTATTACATTAACACTGCTCATCTCTCCTACTTCCATTAACAAGATTTTGTTCTCTCTCATCTCCTTGCAATCAAGATTTGCTTTCACCATGAAGGAGTCTGGTTCATCATCAAGCTCACCTCTCTAAACTGTGATTTGCAAATGTCGAACCCCAACTTTTGTTAGGACCGTGAAGGTTGGAGATAATGTTGGGAAAAAATTCTATGGTTGTGGTCGTTGGCCGGTAAGTATGGAATTTTAATTGGTGCTATTAATTAGGGTTTTAATTGGGGCTATTTAGTTAGGATTTAAATTGGGGATTTATAATTAGTGTTTAAATTGGGGATTTTGAAATAGGGTTTTGTGATTGATTTTGCAGAATGGGAATTGCGGTTTTTTCTTGTGGGTTTCTTCGAATTCATCTACAACAATGGAAGAGGTTGAAGTGGGGAAGACAATGCAATTAGAGTAGAAGATACTTAAATTGAAGTTGAAAAATCAAAAACTAAAGGAGCTACTAAAGGGAAAAGAGGAGGCTTTGCAGCTAAAGGCAGATGAGTGTACTACTTTGAAGATTGAAGCTTCCAATCATGCCAAGGGAGAAAAACTATTTGTAGTTGCACTTGTTATTTCATGGCTATTATTTGCCATGGTGTTGTACTAGTACCTGCAATCTGCAGAGGCATGATCTAAATAAAGAGTTGGCATGACTATTATTGATACAAAAGCTCTGAGTCTCAAATTTCATTCTCATTAAATTCCAGCAAAAAGCTTTGAGTTTGACAATTTCAACATGTTTTCTGAAACTGAAACGGGACATCTAAAATACAACAAAAACTTGCACATTCTCAAATTTCATATGAATTGAAATGAAACTAAAACTAAATTGAAATAAAAGCTACAAAAGGCTAGTGACAACATGATCCTTATGCTTGGCCTTGGATGTTGGTGGTGTTGTTTAAGAGGCATTAGATGTTGATGCTTGAGTTGAGATTAAACCAACATGACCAGGCTGCAATCATAGAAAATATGTTAAGAATATAAGTTTGTCAATGAAAAAAGGAATAAAAAAATGAATATATGAGTAAAGCATTGAGGGAACAATTCTTACATTGATGAATGCATGACCATTCTCATCTATGTATGTACCAAGACCTGCTGGAATGTGATGCTTGCCACCTCTGCCTCCCCTGCTTCCCCTGCCTTCCCTGCCACCTCTTGTGGTATTAATGACTTGGCCCCTTCTCCCTGTTCTTGATGGCTGAGCTGTTGCTGTGTGGTGGACAGTAGTAGATGATGGCCCAGTTGCTGCAGAGGTCTCTCTTGAAGAAGAGTTGAGAGGAAACTTCCTTGGCCTTCCCCTTCCCCTTTTTGGTTGAGGCTCCATAACCTTGTCTTTGTCGGGGCACTTCCTCTTTGTGTGAGTTTTTGACTTGCACACACTACAAGACAATTCTGTGCCATGCTTTTTTAATCTCCCTGGTTTCTTAGGATTCTCATGTGGATCCTTCCTCTTATTCCTCCTAGGTCTACGAGGACCAATCTTAATTGGGGGTGGATCAATTGGTAAGTCCACCTTAGGCCTATGTCTCTCCCCCACAACAGGTTGAATTGCACCATCATAGCACTGCAACCAGGTTTGCCTCCTAAAGCACTCTACCACATAACCCTCAGCTTGTTCATGCTTAAAGTAAATGCAAATAAGTGCATGACAACAAGGGATCCCTGTTAGCTGCCACTTTCTGCAAGTACAACTTTTAGCCTCCAAGTCAACAGTCAAACTATCCAGCCTATGTACAACTTGAAACACCATGGCAGTTGAGGGCAAAGGACTACAATTTCCAACTTCCTCTTTTTCCTTGTCCAATTTTGCTTGTATTCTAGGACATAACAATGAGCTACCCTTCTCTACCTCTTTTCTCTTAGCATATAGTCTTTGCATTAGGGCAGTAGAAATGTCTTCTAACATGTGCATTACATGTTTTGTCCTAGCATGAATAATATAGCCATTGAATGTTTCAGCCATATTATTCACTATGACATCAGTTTTGGTGTGGGTTTTCACAAATGCTCTACAGAATGACTTGGTGTTCTGAGCTTTGAATGCTAGAACATCAACAGGATTAACTTGCTCCATCTCTTGGATTGCATCATCATGATCAGCCTCATTGTAAGCCCTAGCTGCCCTCCAAAATAACCCTTTCAGCTCATCTCCCTTAAAAACCTTGTGCCAATTTGCATATACATGCCTTGCACAATTCCTGTGCTCTGCCTTTGAAAAAACTGAAGCAACAGCACTCAATATACCCTTCTGCTGGTCTGAAATAAAGGTCCAGTTCTCCCCTCTATTTTTCTCACCCAAACAATCCCTCAGCTGCAACATAAACCACTCCCAAGCATCATTATTCTCTCCCTCAACAACTGCCCAGGCTATGGGATACATCTGCTCATTAGCATCCCTCCCCACTGCAGCCAGCAACATGCCTCCTAAGAATGTTTTCAGAAAACATCCATCAACACAAACAATCCTCCTACAACCAGATAGCCATCCTTTACTTAGGGCATCAAAGCTCACAAAAAACCTTTGAAAAATAGGTGGATTCACTTGCCTTGAAGGGTCAGTAACTAGCAAAAAAACACTCTTTGGATTACTCAATTTCAGTGCTTCTAAGTAACTTCCAAGCTTGTTGTAATGCTCCTTCATAGATCCATGCAACATCCTATGAGCATGATACTTGATCTTGTAAGCAAAGGACCTAGCAATGATCACTTTATAAGCCCTCCTAACTGTTTCAACAATCTCAGGTGCAGGCCAATGAGGCCTACTTTTGAAAACCTCAAGGAACTGTCTTGCAACCCGAGTTGACTTCATTTGTGTATTAGCCTCCATATTTCTGTTGCAATCATGCATGTCATCAACAGATTTCACCACAAAACAGGCCCTTCTTGAATCCCAAGACCCATACAACTTAAATGGACAGCCCCCCAAACACTTCACACCCAACCTTTGTTGCCTACACTTAGCACTCACAGCAAAGGTTAAGTTCCTACCTTGAATAATTGCATACTTTGCAACTGCATCTCTGAATTTCTCTCTATTCTCAAATCTCATGCCTACCTGCCATTTCAACTTACTAAAATCTGTATGTTCATTCACAACTACACTACTTTGCCTCCTTTTTTCCCTAAGATGTCATCATCTTCACTTTCTCCAGGAGTCAGAATATCATCCTCACTGTCTTCATACTCACTAACATAGCCACTAGCATCAACATCTGGCACTTTAGCCTTTGAAGTGTCAGCCTTGGGTTTCTGTCCTGGTAGCCTCCCCTCCTCAGCATCTTTCTGTAGTTTCCTAGCAATGTCTACAATATCTGCATTCCACTTTCCAATAGACTTCCTAGATGCAATGAACTCCTCATCACTATCATCAGAATCTGAGCAAATTAAAGTTTTCCTCAAGTTCTCTTCAATTTCAACCTCACCCCCAAACTGATCTTCTATAAAAGATTTACTTGCATCACATTCACCACCCTCAGATTCACCACCTTGAGATTCCCCATCCTCAGATTCACCACCCTCAGGTTGATACTCTGGATCCTCACTATCTTCAGACTCAACATCATATCCAAAATCACTCCATTTCAATGGGCTCTCTGGCCTATTATCCACCCAATCATCAATGTCATCAGGAGGTGTTGTTTGTTTTTCAGTTGTGGGGGCTGGCTGTTCTGATGTTGTAGGGATTGGATGTGTTTCATTGGCAGTAGAGTGATCATCAATGTGCACAGGAGGGGAATTTATGTTGGTTGTTTGTTGGTATATATGAAACTGGAGTGTTAATTGATGGGCTTGGGTTGGATTTTTTCCTGGTACTTTTTTGGGCCACAACAGCAGGGCCTTTGGTATTTGGAGTGGGATTTGTTGTAGTTTTTTTCTGGGTCAAAACAGAAGGATTTGGGAGTCTGCTAGTAGTGGGAGTTGGCTCTGATTGTGCTGCCTTTTTCACTGGAAGTTTTGGCCTAACTGGTTTGTTGTTGACTGGAATGTCTACAAACACAGGCTTATCAATGGCATGCCTAACATACAAATCAATGCTTCTACTCTTCAGCACATGAGCAGTCATCTCCCTTACTTCACTATCATTGTACACTCTTCTCAACCCCTTTTCAATGCTCATCCCAGGAATCAAGTAGTAAATTTCTTCAATTTTTGTGTAGCTACCACTTTTGACTGCTAATTCTTCCAACCAAAAGTAGCATAGCTCATCAGGATCAAGTCGTTCCCATTTCTTACATTCACCTCCAACATAGCTACTATAAATATCAGTCCCAATCCTTTTCACAAACACACCCACATGCCATAAGTTTAAGGTAACTGATGGGTCCATTCAAACACCTAAACACAACAAAACTAACTATAAGCAAAAGGAAATACCAATTAATCATACCCATATCAATCCAATTTATGTCGCAAGTTTGATGATAGCTAATGGCAAACAAATCAACTAATTCAATGAAAAACCCTAAATTTTATAGACAAACAAATTCAATCTAATGCAACCATTATCAAAAGTCAACAAATTTCAACAACATACAATTTTTATTGCCTGAACAAGACAATTTTGTAATGAAATGGGTAACAACATTTACTTGACCGCTAGTATTAACCGTGTTAACAACTACAACTAAACTAATATATGCACCTAAAGAAAAACTACAACTAATATAACAGCTAACCGCTACTGTACTAAACAACTAGTATTGTCGAATACACCCGAAATTGATATATAGAAGTGTACAAAACAATCACATTGTACTGGCAGAACATAGAGCTTATAGGAGTGTACAACTAATTACAAAGTTCCCTACAACACTACGGTCTAGATTTTATCCTAATCACATAGGAGGATCAGTTGACTTCGTGAGATTAGCTGTTCGTCAAGCAAAAAGCCTAGTATACACATCAAGTGTGCTTGCGTGACATCGAAATTTGGCTAGACTAAAAAGAGTTGGAAAAATATGGGTAAGACGAAGATTAGATTTATAGGAAGGCCTACGAATGCTATGTATGAGTTTCTTTTTCTGTGTTAGTGAACAGTTTTTATCTGTTAGCTACGCACCCCCTACTGCTAAAACTAGTTATTGACATTGTTATTGGCATTGTCATAGTCATGCGTCTGTTATAATTTGCCAAAAGATTCTAATTATCAGAATTCTGAGTGACTGAGGCAAAAATTATTCTTGCTGATTATTTCCAGAAACAAAGAAGAAAACATTAAATATTAAAAACTGTGCATACAAGCAAAACCTTAGTAGTGAAATTCTAGTTGATCAAACTGTGGGAGGTCACACTTGCATATGAGGAGGTACCCTGGGTCACAGATGCAGTAGCAGAGGTGTAGCTAGTCTCTTCTGTTGAAGGCTGGCTAGATGAAATTTCCGAGAAAAACATATTGCTTTCTTCATTACCAACATACAGTAGGAGGGACCGTGGGATTGCAGGCATATCCACATCCAAATTCCCCTCGAGAACTTGCACAACCTGCCCCATTGATGGCCTCTGAATTTCATCGTCTTGAATGCACCAACATGCAACTTTACATATTCTCATTACTTCATCTACATCTGCACCACCTTCCAGCCTCGGGTCGAGTATGTTTACAACATTCTCTCCTTCAGCTATTTTACTCATAGCCCAAGTTGGAAAGAACTCCAACCTCCCCACGCTGATGTTTTGGATGTTTCTCCTCCCCGACACCAGCTCAAATAGCATCATGCCGTAACTGTAAACATCAGCTTTTGTCGTGATTGCCATCCCTGAAAACCATTCCGGTGCTAGGTATCCCCTTGTGCCTCTAATGGTTGTCAGGACTCGACTAAAATCCCTCCCAACAAGTTTTGCCAGGCCAAAATCTGCCACCTTTGCACAAAACGCGGCATCTAGAAGAATGTTTTCTGGCTTAATGTCACAATGTATGATACAGTCCCTACATTTTTCATGTAAATAAACCAATCCTTTAGCTGTTCCAATCGCTATCTGATACCGTAGTTTCCAGTTCAAGGTCTGTTCGTTTTCGGTTTTAAAAAGATGGGTGTTTAAAGATCCATTTGGCATATACTCGTACACCAACAACCTCTTACTGCCTTCTGAGCAGAAACCACGTAGGCGAACAAGGTTAACATGTTGAATGGTCCCAATCGCACTTCTGTTCTGAATTGCTTCTCCCCATGAGCTTGACTGGTGCTTTCGAGTCTCTTTACAGCTATGACTGTTGAGTTCGGTAAAGTTCCTTTGAATACAGATCCGAATCCGCCGCCTCCTAGTTTCAGCGAGAAATTCTTAGTAGCAGATTGCAAATCCCTATACCCGAATCTTGATAATGAGGAGTCCAGAGTGTTTGCAACTACGAGCAAGCGTCTTTTCCGTCTCCAGTAGATAGCAAAAGAAAGAGCTACTAGAATTACCAACCCCATAAAGAGGCCCATCAAAATTGCAATGACCAATTTCTTATGGCCAGTACTTCTTGGGATGTCTGAGGCTGAAACTCTGATATGCAGAATTTTCCCACTAGGATCGCTGTCAGAAAGTTGTCTCATGTTTAAGAGGTCCCCAAACCAAATGTAGCACCCATTGATGTCATAAGCGTAAGCAGTGCATGAGCAGTTCCTTAAACAAGCCGATTCACACTCTTGCACACTCGAAACTGAGACGGACTGCAGAAGTTCTGGTAGTACCTTACTAGGACTGGTCAGGAACTTATCCCCACTGCTACCTTTTCTATAATTCTCGCATGTCAACTTGGTCTGTCGACTACAACCACCAGAGTAATCATTTAAGTTCCACTCAGTTGTTGATTTTGGTTTGAAACCTTGAAGACAGTGACAATATGGCAGGGAAGTCTGGTTGCAGTAACCGAAAGCACCACAATAGGCATACACTTCACATTGTTGCCCTGGCTCTGACCAAAATAAACCCCATTGCTGAGCACTGTCAAGCCATGTTAGTTGCTTAAGTTGCCCCGAAACATCCATCACTAACCTTGTGACAATCGAAGGGCTGCGGACTGAATAGGTGATATAGCTCTCATTCTCATTGTCGACATAGCTGAAGCTATAAAGCTGGGTTTTAAGAAACCTTAGCTCAGGAATTAGACTGAAGATCTTTTGATCAGGAATCCAGAGGCCACTATCAAAATATTGCTCAGTTTGATTCCACAGTATAATGAACTTACTAGCATTAGGATCGCGCTCAATAGTATAGAGGCCCGTAGCAGGATCCTGGGAGTTCTTCCAAGAAGTAAGAACTCGGCTCCATCTAGTTCTTTTATTCAATCCCAACTTGCCATTTGGCATAAGTGTGTCAGTGGGATAGTCAAAACTCTGCCAAAGGGGAGAAGTCGAATTAGTCCCAGCTCTCAAAACAAGGTTGCCATCATCTAGGAGTACAGCTACTATGGATTTAGAGGGGCCCGGGTTCAAGTTTGTAGTCCAAATTGGTGATTTGTACTCACTGGAAACCAGAACTAAATTACCATCATTTGAGATTCTGAGTTTAGATGCGCTCTTGTCAAAGACAGGCTCGTTTCTATTTGCTACCCAAATGACAGCTTGGCCAGGGATTTTCTTGTACCATATGCCTAGGTAGTAGTTAGAAGAGTTACCTGGTTTGCAAAAGCCTAGCTCAAAGAAACCGCCAGCGGAAATTATCGTTTGGTCTCCAGAGAGATAGTCATTTGCAGTGAGGGTATCAGCTCCAAGACAAAGAGGTAAGGTTACTAGAAAGAAAAATGTAAGGACGGCAGAAAGCTTAGCATGAACACTGTGCTGGACGTTCATGGTATTCACAGTGCACTGACTGATGTTGAATACAGGTTTAGTGAAAAGCTTAGCATAAAGCTTTAAATATCAGGAGCTTTTTTCTATTTACAATTCTACTACTCAAGTCAGTGACTGAATACAAAGATAAATACTTGTTTTCTGCCGGCTAGAAGCTTGGCTTATCATGAAAGAAAATATCACCATAGCTCACTTTACTGACTGATGTGTGACACGGGCAGATTTTCAAACTAGATTTATGAGTGATTACTTCCTTTCCAAGTGTTTTAACATTTTATAATCACATTGTTGTTACAGTTAGTATTAGCATATACGTCTCAAAAATCAGTCTAGGTTTTCGGTTGAGTTGGTCCTTTTACATGGTACCAGATAAGGATGGACCAAGATGTCTAGAGTTCAAATCATTGGAGCCCCCTCTCCCGGCCAAAAGGTGGAATATTTAGCATAAGGTATAAGGTATTTTGACGGGTATCTGCATCCATGCTTCAAAACAAACTAGCTTTTACGTGAGATGGCGTATTAGGATATAATCAATGATCTGAGTCTCGTTATATTTCAATAATATCATCTCTTAAGTTGATGTATTATTTTTTATAAGCGTCCCCATTCCCCAATATACCTAACCCTCCATATATTGGACTCATTGTTGACAAACTGAAGATATGAGCTGGACATATCAGACCGTGTAATTTTCTGGTTATTTATAAAACAAGTGCAAGATCGTGTATCAAACATAGGATGCTAAGCTATGGTTAGCTTTACTTCAGGAAGTGAAGTTAATTAGTGGAAGTACTACGTAATTTCTGTTCAGTTTAGTTGTCTCTACTCGTTAGAGTGGATTAGTCATATGACAAAGTTTATTCCACAATAAGGATGCTCGACAGACTGTCACTATGTTCTACATTTCGCTCATTCTGATCCGCGTATTTGCATCGCTCTCCTCTCTTTCCTCTGTCTGCAATACCCAAGCACCATGCAGCTGGACAGTAAATCTGCTTCTGAATTAGCTGGGCAATTCGGAAAGAGTATACCAGCACTGGAACTCTCATATTTCGCTTATTCTCGCAGGCAGCCCGGCATCATATAAAATGGTATTTGGACGCTCATTCTCGCAGAAGGCGATGCACTAGGCCTTTTCTACTTTACAGGGAAGGCGCACATATTCCGCAACCCCCCTCCTCTGGTTTATAAGTCAAACACTTAGCCGCCATACCCCCCCAAACATAGCGTCACCTCTTCCTTCATCTTGGTTCATTTCTCTGCCAGTTACTTGTTTATTTTTTCAGGTTTAGTGATAAAAGCTTATCCAAATGCAGCTTATACTGCTCTCGCGACTGATCTTCCCCATTTTCGCTAAATTTAGCCTCTTCTGAACCGGTACTTGCATCAGATAAGGTATGTGTTCTATACTTATATTATTCTCATAAGTATTAATCTGGCACTCTTAAAAGAAATGTAGTGATAAGGTATGTGTTCTATACCTTACAGCTACTCTATCCACAGCAAACAGTTAAATAAGTTGTATCAGACCCCCAAAATTAATAGTTCTAGCATTAACAGTAAATAAGGACATCTATTTCACAGTTGAAAGGTGATAACCTAATACTTGAGGAAAACTTTTGAATGAACAACGTTTAAAGGGATCAAATCCCATCTGCACACTTACAACAGTTCCACTGAATGACACTGAATGAACTATACTGACATTTATAAATATATAGGTTTCGACTTTTGAGTACATTCTATGAAAAATTTATCACTATACTATACTAGACTTATTGTTAATGACTTTATGACCGTGCAAGTCTAGTTCCACAAAACTAAGAGAACAGAATTTGACAAAAAAAGAGGGGGGGAGGGGGTACTAAGGGAACAAATAAATCAATCGAACAACACTAAAATAAAAAAAAAAATACTTTGATCCGCATTACTCAAAGATCTTGTAGGCGAACACAACGGGAAATGATTTTTACACTCC
>CAAKMY010052349.1:25202-38953 GCA_901111285.1 Corrigiola litoralis
GGGAGTGTAAAAATCACTTCCCGAACACAACCTTTCATCTGTTTCTCTATGCCTTCTCTGCCTTCCTTGCTTCTACTTCCAGACTGCAATTATATTAACCAAAGAAGTATGCTCCCTGTATTTCCAGCTTATTCCAACGTCCCATTTGTGTCAGCCGCTAAATAGCCATTTGCACTACGAAGAAGGTTATTAATCAAGAACCCCGTTTATGCACATTTCAACATTCGAGGCCCAAAGAAAATACTGCTCTGTGCAAATGTTGTATCGAGAAGATCATGGAGTGACACCTCTAACGGGAAATAAGATCTTAGATAATGGTGCCAACATAGCCAAAGCCAACGATGAAGAAGGTGATGCTTTGGAGGAAGAGATAGATATAGTAGCTCCATTTGCCATGACGAAAATCGTAGCATCCACAGGCAAACAGGAATACTCCGAATCCCAGCTCTAAGAAGTTCATTCTGTCAAATTTGTTTTAATCCAGGAAGAACATGTTAAACATTACGATTTTATCACACAAATGCACAGAAAATAATTTGTGATTGTAATAGTTTTGCTTGTCATTTCTGTATATAGATTCATAAGAAAGGAGAAATATTCATGTCTTTGCAAGATTCAAGTTCGAGATAATATAGTTGCAAATTGAGTCATGGATGTTTTGAAATTAAGGCTGGTTGAACCACAAAAGATTTATTCAGTTATTGAAACTTGGGCAGTCAATACCATTTTCCCAGGACCCAAAATCCCTATTCATTTATGCCGTCTTATGTTTGAAACACGTTGAAAAAGGGAAGTCTGTCCACATGCTCTCTCCACAGAAAAGCAGACGCAACAACTGAATGAAGGACATTGTATGTTGGAGATGGATAATTTCTTACCTTTCGAAAAGTTTTGACTGCGCCTTCTTCATCGCAAGTTTCACGTTACTAAGTGATTTCTCTTTAACGTTTCCTTTGTTCTTTTGTGAATCTCCCAGCTTCTCAGTGACAACCCATTCATTAGCCCTTCCTGCTTCGAGAAGACCAATAAGAGTCGCCTTTGACCGGTGCAAGGACATCACATTCTCAAAGAGGATCCAGTAAAACAGTAGGTGAATTGACCTGTTTATTTTTTGCAGGAGAAATCAATTAAGTGAAACTATGAAAGGAACAAATATTTAGAGGGAATTCAACATATAAGATGTTAATTTGTAACTACCTTGGGGTCCCGACAGAATTTAGGATGGTGATTATCGAGGGGATGTAGACAGATCCCCACAGAGGGACTTCAACTTCAGGAACTAGTATGGTCAAAGGAAGCACCACACAGTAGAAGAAGAATGTGACCATATGGGCAGTGATCTTTCTGACAAGGAAGAAGCTGTATATCACATACACTTTCTTCCAGAATTTAACTGTCTGCAGGACAAAATTTTCACAAAATATGTTACAAGGTTGCAGTACCGAGAAAAACGAAAGGGCCAAGAACAAGATCAACAGTATTAATCAATTCATATACATGATGTAGCTTATTCAAAACTGACCTTATTTCTAATAATCTCCATCACCATTTTCCTGAACAGATTAGCAGGGCCACAAGACCATCGATGCTGTTGAAACCGGAAAGCCTTGAAGGTACTCGGCAACTCACTTTTCACCTAATGTCAACAAGTAGACACCACAGTTATATTGATGTCTCTTTCTTGACGACATTCCTGTCCCGTGAGGGATACTATGCTAACAAGCTATTGATGTTTTCTCCAATCAGCATTGAACCAAATTAAATATATAACAAGTACCTGAAGATCACCAAGATACACAAATTTCCAACCCCGTAGACTAGCTCGAACAGCAAGATCCATGTCCTCCACTGTTGTACGATCCTTCCATCCCCCTGCCTCATCAATGGCTCCTATCCTCCACACGCCAGCAGTCCCTACATTTATTTCACGACAATGAAGAAGAGTATAAAAAGTATCAGTAAAAGCGAATTATGCACTTATTAATTACTAGTCTACAAGAACAATTATCATTTCTGTATAGAGATTCCATCACGTGATAATCATTGCTTTAGTTCAATTGATGTTTATGAAAATTTCATATCATTTCGTTCAGTCAATTATTTGTTGTCAGGATACCCATTTCCTTACCCCTGCCCAAAAACATCCCCATGCCTTTTTTGGGCCATCTATACTGTGACATAATTCTGTCTGGTTGAAGTCATTATCAGCGAGGGGGCAATGCATTAGAGTTCTTTGATGGTTCACATAAGATGTCCAACGCTCCATTTGCACAAGGCACATGCTGAGAACAGTAATGATAGTACTGAGCAAACTGCAAACGTGCAACTATCTACACCACTATCACGTAATCTTCTCGTTTTCTGTTTTAGCTAGACTCAAGCTACGTTCGTGAGTACAATTGGATAAACAATATAATAAACCGTCTATTTTAAATGTAACATAGTTACAAATTGAGTTAAAGTAGTCATTTTCTATTAACTATGTAATAAAAGTGAGCATTTAAGCCAAAAAGTGAATATTATAACACTGTCTAGACGGTCTCATACAAGACATTGTGTTGGATAAATCACTCGTGATAGAAGAAACAGTTACACTAGTAGTCCGGTTGAGGAATATAATATAGAATAATAGTATATCATCAAACTTCAGATCAAAGGATTTGTCCTAATCAATGTGATCCACTCATCCACATGACACTTCTTAAATGAACCAGCCTTTGTTTAGTGTCAGTAGGTGGTAGAAAATGGTATAGTCCGTATAGAGGGAGGCTGGTAGGTATTTACCGTTAAAGCCAAAGAAGGCATGTGTTGAAGAGCCCACTTCCTGCTCCACAGTAAAATGGTAATCAAGGGACATCTCCTGCATCCTTGTCATCAGGCACTCATCTGCATTTACTGCAATGTTGACCAATATACTATTTGTTAGCAAAGCATTTCTGATCACAAACTACAAGTTCCAATATGTTAAACACGTACAATATGGGATCACCATCAGAATATTTCCTCGGTTTTGAAGGTTAAACTATTTCCTGTGTAATCAATTTGACCTTTACACCCGCAACATATTTTTTACTACGTAAAAAAGTATAAAAGTTAACCAATGTCTATTGATATCAAGCCAAGTCTTATACACCACCTTTATGCGAGAAAATACTTCTACCACATCAATTAGTCAAAAGAAGCAAATCGATGCTTACTTCTTTTCGAAAGTATACCAATGCATGTTTTCAGACTAGCTAAAAGTTATATGTCTAATCCTATAAGATCCTAATTGGTGGACAGAGACACATCCAAGATATAAAATTCGGCATAGATATAATTATCATTACCACAATTTTCTATTATCTTTTACTACCATTTTAGACCTTTTTAATACTACTTCATGTAACTAGGTAGATCCGACCCTGGTTTCTTCGACCTATTTTGCACAAATGATACAAGAAACTTTTGATCTCTCGAAAATTAACACAAAGTACAATATTGTCATGTTAGGATGATTATACATGCAGAAACTACTTTCGCATTTAGAAGCGAGGAGCCAGTTTGTTGTTGTTGTTGTTGTTGTTGTTGTTGTTGTTGTTGTTGTTAATGTAACTAGTATTTAGGGTGGGTCATTATGTAAATCTATGTTCTCTTTTCCGTACAAATGCTAAGGAAATATGTCAAACTCTTGGTACAGCACTACAGCATAGCACATGAAATACATGTGACTAGACCAACTACTACTTAAGTAAGATGCTAATTAATGCTACCAGTGACCTTAAACATCACCTAACAAAAGCAAGAAAGTTGGTTTTGATAAAGATTGCATAGAGCTTAACCAAAACATGAACCCCCCCTCCAATAATAGAATTAAATGTGATCTTCACATTGAGGGGAGTAGGACACCAAATACAATTACACAAGGACAGGAAGTGTCGGCGGGTGCAGAAGAGTGGTCCACTTCCCTTGGCTGGTTTTACCACAGAGAGTGGAGAAAATGTCAGTATGCAACTTAAACCTCAGCATATAGGGCATATTTTACGGCATATTACCACGTGCTAGTGGGGTTGCACAACTGTCTTTGTACACTTAGTACACATGACATGTCCCTTTTTTATCCTTTTCGTTGACCAATTACCCAACCCCAAAAGAAGAGGTAAATCTAGTGTTTCATTATATCTAAAAGGGCAGAAATTGGAATTTTTGCTGTAACTGGTAGACTTGTGAAATGGGTTCGACAGCTTGGCCACTTTAGGTCAATACAAGTCCTTGTCGGGTAAATTTTTGGGTTACCTCTAGTTGTTAATAGTTTTAAAGCAAGTCAATTCGTGTTACTAGCTAAAACAATTCGTTCAAACAACAATTCGTTGACCAATTACCAAACACCAAAAGAGTAGCTCTCAGTAGAGATAAGATGCCGATTATAAAAAAAAAATGCATGATCTAAATGAATATATAGTTTTCTTAAATAGAGCCGTAAACAAAGTCGAAAATCCATTTACAGAATTGGCGTAAAAAGAGCTCTAACCTCCTTTTATTTCAATTCTATGTTTTCCTCTCCAAAAATCACCGTTTAGGGGTATAAAAAAGACAAGACAATTATTCGAAATCCACTCGGTCAAATTCCGCTTAATTCTCTACTCGAAAAAGCAAATGAAAATCTAATTAACAACCAAAAATTTAGAGCTCGAGCCAGAGTATTCAAATTTCACAAACTCGAGTCAATTGAGCTCAAGTATAAACTTCGTGAATCGAGTTGAGCTCTCCTCGCATTGATACCCCAACTCAAGTCCAATAACGGTACATGGCACTATATGGAATTCTACAGACACAAAAACTAAAATTCAAGTTACGAAAGTTGGACCGTTCATGCTAATAGACAAACCTACTCCCGCTATTCGGGGTTGATGGCCACTTCACCCGCCAGATCACCAAGGTAACATGGAGAGAAAAGCACACAAAGAAATACTGTAATAAATTCAAGGGTGAGAGCTTAAGCACAGTATTGGAGCAGCATTTGAGTTCATTAATTAGGCTTTTGAGTGAAGAAAACGAAATCGGACACTTTAATTGCCTTTTAATCATAATAAATACATGCATGAAAAGTTGCAAAATCATAACGCTGTCCTTTTGTAGTATAGGTTATAAAATTCACGCATTGGAGAAGTACAAATCGAGCATAATACAGCTAGGCTCTTGAGGTGGTGGTAGATTCTTAGTACTAATGATTTAGCTATTGTTTACTATAATCAGTAAAAAAATTATATCTAACAATTCTAGACTTCTAAGTACAGACTTCAAACAGTGGATTAGAAATCAGCCATTTAAAGACAATATCATTAAAAAATACTCCGTATCAAGCTATTCCTTGGGCGATCCACTGGAAACAAAATCATGAAGTCAATTTTTAAATAATTCCACTTATCTCATGCTCTCTGAGAGACGTCTATTTTCAAAATGGTCTTTTTTTTTTTGTATATTTCATTCCAAATGGTCTTCTAGCACTTTCGGATACACATATTTTGATTCTATGCTAATAATACGAGTAGGATTGTCTGAAGACTGATTTGAAATACTAATAGTTATTTTTTTAACAGAAGTCACTTAGTCACCCACATATGATCATTTCACAGTAATTACTAATTAGTTGTATGATTAATTAGTTGACGTTATGAAGTGAAGGAACAGGGAAAGGGGAAAAAACGAAAAAGGACATGGGACAAGAATACTTGTCCCCCATGAGGGGCAAAGCCATACCTAAATATGCAACTTTTAGGAGTACTAGTTCTACACTAGATTTCGGAGTATCTCCACCTATGTTGTAAGAAAATTCAGACACAGTACACATAATTCACCATGGTGAATTGGTGACCCTATTGGGTTTGATAAGGCATGATATACGACTACAAGACAAACAAATTTCGACATCAAACATCCAAACCCCGTTATAGAAAGGAAAGGACCCGTGATTCGTGGGTACCTAAATATTTACATGAGACCTCTTTTCTTTACAACCTCTTTTCTTTTTTTTTTTTTGCTTCCTTAAATATCCAATGTGAGAACTTATCGTTGTCAAATTACAAAAAGTGAGTACTTTATCATCCCATCTCAATGCAAATACACATACGGAATACATTGAAGCAACTGACAAACCAAAAGCAAGCATAAAAGATGATCAGACAAAGAAAAAGAAAAAGGTGAAAAAGGAACGTACACAATGAGAAAGGAAGTATTAATTAGTCCACCGACACTTTCTGTTTTTTACTAAACAAAGGTAAAGTGTCACTAATCATATTTAATGCAAAGATATTTTGTGTTTTTGTGACTTATTACTTGGGTTACTCCTATAGTCCTGCAGTACTATCATAGTAGAACATGGGACAGAGTTTACTACAAGGAGCTTAGTGCTTACCAAATCTCCAACGGCCCTGGACAAGGGCGATTTCAGGATTGTACATTAGGAACGGGATGGCTCGTCGGAGGTAATCGGGCTCCGGCCGGAAGTCGGCGTCGAAAATCGCAACGTATTCACAATGCTTGACATAGTCTCTCTTCAATCCTTCCTTAAGAGCACCAGCCTTATAACCAACCCTATTTTCTCTAATTTGGTATCTTATGTTAAGGCCTTTGCTGGCCCATCTCTGGCATTCTAATTCCACCATATCCTGCAAAATATGTCATTTATTGTCCACATTATTGACCAAGAGCAAAAATCTTAATCACGACAAACTTAGTAAATTTGGCGAGTGTTATAAACTTTCATTGCAATTGCACTACATTCCATATACTTAGTAAATTAAGGCTATTATTGATAAAATTCTCATTACATCTTTAATCTTTATCTAGTTATTAGGCCTAGTGAGTAGTGATTGTGGAAAGCAAAAATGAATATGACAAAGCAAGCAACACTCAATGACCAGCCAAATATAACTAAATTAGAAAATTGTAGTATTGGTTTCTTTTTCTAAGCATCTTTTGGCATAAATGGTGCATATCTCAAGTGTACGCAACCAAATTAGAAAGAAATGTGTCAACCGATCTCTTAGGAAAAAGATAGCACTACGTTACTAGTAAATTGATTAGGAAGCATTAGGAGCTAGTTAAGTGACTGCAAATAATGGCCAATTTAGCCAAATTATTACCTTGACGACCGGATCAGTTGAGTCATCGAGCACTTGAATTACCAAACGATCAGTAGGCCATGCGAGGTTACAAGCAGCCCCAATTGACACTTTGTATACCTGCTCCAAACACACATATAATAAGTAAAAATGCTAAATAACACAATTAAATAAAGTAGTCATTAAAATCAGCCTAAAAAGAAAAGCAACAACTGTCTGTTATTTCTCTGTCTAACACAATTTTCAAAACCAAATCAACCAAATGGCACTAACACCACCGAATCTAATCAACCAGAAATGTACATTAAAAAACCAAAAATATAAGCTTAGCATACGGAAAGTCATGTGACCATGAACGTACCAATCTGATTTAGAAAAACAAATCCACTGCTATCTACTCCTACTTATTTTGGTTTTTGATTAAAGAAAAACGCAAATGAAAATCGAATCCAAAATCTTCCAATTATAAGAAGATACATCTTTCTTTTCTTTTTATCAAGTATGAAACATAGTACGGAGTATTTTTTTGGCAACAACGACCAAAGTGAATATGTGGAAATCAAGATGCATCAACCTTTGTCAGGTAAAAATACCACTATTTCCAAAGAGCTACTTATACACTCCAAATGTAAAATTATAATCGAATTATGAATAACAATGTCTTAGATAAGGTTACCTCAACTCTCAAACCGAGACGCTTTCAAAAGTAACATTATGTCAAAAATAAAGATGTGATTAACGATTAATATCGTCTTATCGTGAATACAAAATCCCGCTAATTATGAATACTTACAAAAAATGCAAGAGAAAATAAACTTACCTCTCTCTCATTAAACATGGGGATCTGTATAAGGACAACAGGGAAAATATTAGACCCGCCAGTTTCAATATCCTCAGAATCCGGCAATTCCTCCCATTTATACCGGTCCTTAGGCTTCTTCCAAAAGAGCTTAACCAAGGTAATAACAAAACCCATATAAACTCTTTCCATAAACAACATCAGTGACATTATTAACGAAACATAAACCGCAAGCTGAAGCAATGGCACTATCACTGGTGCTTTAATATAATCCCACATTAGCTCTAATTGCCCTGTTACATCTCCTCTTGCTTGTAACAGTTGATCTTGTATCATATCCGCCATTTTTCCCCCAAAAACAGGGGACTCAAAAACAGGGGATTTCACAAGAACAGAGGACTTTATAACAAAATATAACAATGTGGGTGAAATGGGATTTTGGGTGTTGTTTGGTTGATGATGTAACTTAAAGGTTTGACCTTTATATGAGTACGTATGAATATGTTATGAAAGGTGGTGTTTTTCTTCTCTCTGAGTGAAGTGCCAAACAATACTTCTGCTTCTTTTGTAGCAGAAAGTATTGTGACACTAGATCAGAGAGAGAGAAGAGAAGAGAAGGGGTTGGTTGGAAGAGAAGAGCAGAGCAAGTGATGATGAGAGAGAGTGACTATCAGAGCTGTTTTATAGTCAATATCTCATGGCTAGACTTTCCATTTTTTCTTTTTTATTTATTGCCTATTGATTTTATTTTTTCCCTCCAATAAATATAATGAAAGATTTTGGAATAATAATTTCTATCTTTGGCTCATTCTTGTGCTCCTATATGGTTATTTCTCTTTTGCTAAAAGTTTCCCACTTTATCTGATTGGCATATACGGATTCGTCTATTTTATTGTTTGAAGTTTTGTCGAAATGTTTGTACTCGTGGAATTTTTTTTAATAGGGCTTATATTTACATTGTACTTTTCTAGTAAAAAATAGAAAAGTTTTTTTAAAATTATAAATGTTTAGATAATAATAAAAATTCAACAAAAATATATGTGTCTAATACCATAAGACCGGAATGAACACTATACTAAGATTAAACTAAACAAAACTAAACTTAGTAAAATTGAATGTCACAAAAAAAAAAAGAAGAACTTAGTAAAATTGAAGTGCACTTAAGAAAATTGAATTAAACTTACTAGAACTAAATTGAACAACTATAATTGATATGAGCATATTAGAATTGGGCTAAATAAAATTTATAAGACTTAAACTAGACTTGTTATAACTGACAAAACTAAATTAAATCGAAGGCTCTCTAAATTAATTTCCTATCATCTTATGCCTCGCAAAGCTGCAATGAACTGAATTGGAGGGAACTAGAGGGAAGTGGAAAGAACTGGAAAGAGTTGGAGAAACTGGAAGAAACTAGAAATAATGAAAGGAATTGGAGAGAACTGCAAGCAAATGGAAGGAACTGGAGAAGGCTGAAAGGAACTGAAATGAGTTAAATGTATAGAAGGAATTAACTGGAAGTAACTGAAGAGGACATGAAGTAACTAAAGAGAACTGGAAGCAACTGAAAGAAACTGGAGAGAACTGGAAGCAACTGAAAAGAACTGGAAGTAACTGAAACTCATTGGAATTCATGTGAGAAGAACAGGGCCTAAGTCCTGAATTTTTTTTGAAGCAATGAGTTTTCCTAAACTAGTAGAATAAAGAGCATGAATTGAATTCCAATGACCATAATTAAACATGTGACTTATAATAAACCAATGAACTGAAGTTAAGAATACTAAACTAGTAAGCTGAATTCTACTAATCAAATCGACTAAATTAAACTAGTGAATTAAACTAAGGCCCTGTTTTCTTCACATGATTTCCAATGAGTTTCAGTTCCTTCCAATTCTATCACGTTCCTTCCAATTCTCTCCAGTTCCTTTAAGTTCTCTACAGTTATTTTCAGTTCCCTACAGTTGTCTCCAATTCCTTCTACTTCCTTCCACTTCTCTTCAGTTCTTTTCAGTTAATTCCTTCTATCTTTTCAACTCATTTCAGTTCCTTTCAGTTCTTTCCAGTTCCCTCCAGTTCCTTCGGGTTTTCTCCAGTTCTTTTCAATTTTCTCCAATTCCTTCCAGTTCAATTCAGTGCAGTTATGCGATTTTCAGCTAAAGAGAACAAGGCCTAAACTAGTGGATTGAATTGAACTAGTGAACTAATTAGGCGCATTGAGCTAGTGAACTAAAATATTGAAGTAACTTAAATAAGATAGTGCACTGAGTTGAATTGAGCTAAATTGGTCTAAACTAGTTAATCCAACCAAATTAAACAACTGAATTAAAGTGAAGTAAACTAAACAAACGAATTGAATTGAATTGTTAGGGCAGTGATCTAAACAAGTAAATATATATAATTGACCGTTAAGTTCACTAAATTGAACAAATAAAATAAATAAACTAAAATTTTACGACGAACATAATTATAGAATTAAACTAAACTAGTGGCTTAGATTGAACTATTGAGTTATACTAGCAAACTATAATGACATACATGAAACTAGTAAAAAAAAAAAAGTCAACAAGTTGAATTAACTTGATGAATTGAACTAAACTAAATTGATCTTAAATAGTGCAGTAAATGTGAACAAAACTATTCATGAACTTAACTTAACCAAATTTATGAGCTGAACTAAACCAAACTAGTGAGTCACACTGAATGGTGTACTTAAGTTTTTCAACTAAATTAAACAAAACTAGTGAGTCGAATTGATCGAACTAGAACATTGGGCTGAGTTAAACTATTCAACATTACTATACTTAAATAAATTAGTGAATTGAACTCAACTAATAAACTAAGCTAAACCAAGTCGAACTTAATTAAAAAATGGATTGAACTAGCTAGACTAGTGAATTCAACTATATTAATGATCTAAAATGGATTGAATTGATGTAAATAGTTGAATTAAATTAACTTATCTTAAATAACTTGAACTGAACTAATGAATTGAACTGAACTAGTACTATGACTAACTTTGATTGAATTAGTAATTCGAATTAAACCAAATAAGTATATCGAAAAGAACAATCGAGCTAAACCTAATTAAACTAGTGTATTGAACTCAACTTAAGTGAACTTAACAAGGACAACATTAATGGCAACACTATTTTTCTTTTTTACTTTTCCCAATTTTTTTGAACTTCTTCTTACTTTCTTATTCTTGTTGTTTCGATAGCTTAACTTTACTTAATTTATGAACTTTTTTTTCCTTATTTTTTGAACTTTTTATATTTTTTTATGGACTTTCTCAATATTACTAATTTATTTTGTTTTTTTTTTTTGAACTGTTGATAAAATGAAGTGAGGAAAATAAGCCATAAGCAGGAAAATATGACCTTAGGGCACGTTCTCTACACCGTTTATTTTTGTATCTTTTGTATTTTAATTTATTTTTTCTGAACTTAATGTATTTTTTTTAACTTTTCTAAACTATCTGTATTTTTTGTAATTTTTCTGAACTTTCTATTTTTTTGTAACTTTTCTGAACTTTCTTTATTTTTCTGTATTCTTCTGAACTTTTCTGAACTTTTTATTTATTTATTTTATATCTTTGTATTTTTTGAACTTAGCAAATATATGACAATGTCAAGTAGTCGCTAATCCACAAAAGCGATCGCAAATTTCTTAACAAAAATTGAAAAAATGAAATTCAAAACCATCCACTGGTTCCAAATTTCAATTTAGGTTGCGTCCTTGTGTGATTTTCATGTCAAGTTATGAACACCTTCTCAATAAGTCATTGCACTATTCACATAATTGATTAAACTAAAAACAAACTGTTACAACAAATACTTACGGTAAAAAAGAAATGCATAAAAACATAAAGGCAATTTTTATTAAATGGGAGAAATCAACTGTTATACATCTTATTTAGTATACATTTATACACTAAAGTACCAAAACAAAAATACTATAGACTAGAATATACAAAAATACAAATTTATGATTAACATTCTACCAAAGATGGGAAAAAAAAAAGAAATAAAATCTAAAAGCCTTTACCAGCGCCATAGACTCCTTATTCAGGTGTTATCGTGCATGAACCAAAATATCAAAACCAGAACAAGTTTGGAGATGAAGTATTGTGGGTTTATAAAAATGAACTAACAAGGTTTAGTATGTAGGGTCATTTCTTGGGAGTTTGAAGTGAAAATATGATATATCATTGAGAAAAATAGTAGTTTCCGAGTTGGGGACTCATAGTTATTTGAGAAGTTATGTTGGGGACTTAGTGAGGTTAGGTTTTGTTTCTTATACGGTAATGTTAGTACGTGACTTAGTGGGGTATTGGACTGCTCGAGGCAGGTAAAGTAGGGGTGGTAATGTTAGTTTTATTTTCTTTTTTTCCTTTTGTTTAGGGTTTAGGGTTTATCCTCTAGTAATAGAAGAGTTATAGAGTTGTTGCATCACATAATGATGTATTTAAGTGAAACCCAATCTCTCATTGCACGGATTACATCATGGTTAAGGGCTACCATGTTAACCCGGACGGATTCTACCGTGGTTAAGGGCTACAACGTCTACCCGAACGGATTCCACCATGGTTAAGGGATACAATGTCAACCCAGAAGATCATAGAAGCCCACCAGGTAACACTCAAACCCAGACAACCGGCCCCTCATTTTTCGCTCAAACTGTCAGCCCAATGACACAGCCAGTTTCCAGTTTACCCTAAATTCTTAAGCTTTATGTCTACCGCCCACAAGTTCTGTCTTCCTCTCTCCCTCTGTCTTGTTTTCATTTTGAAATCTCTTACCCCAGAAGACTTTTTTTGGTCTTCCGACCACTCACCTTCTCCCTTTTTTTTTTTGGTAACAATGTTAGATTTCATATATACCATACCAACACCAAATTACATCCTAAACTAAAGCTAATGAAAAGCTCTGACCATGACCAAAAAACACCTTCTCCCTTTCTTTCTCTCTATCTCTCTCTTTCATTTTTAAAATTTCTTTTTCTCTCTCTCTTCATTTTAAAAATGGTTTTCACAATTACTATGACTGGTAATGTCCTTTTTGGCTTAGAACTTGTTTTCAAAAATCAAGTAGATAAAGCGAATAGTGGGCATTTTTTTTATCTCTTATTCATCTCAAGTGGGGCTTATGTTAGAATGTTCAAGCTTTCAAACTGGTTTTACCAATTCATTCTTACCCACTCCTCCTGGTTTTGAAGCTTCTGAAACTCAAACAGATTTCTATGTTTATGTCGCAGGATCTGTCTTGCTTAGATCTGACTTCTCCAAAAACATCAGCACCTTCCAAACTATCACTCTGCGTGTGGGAGACTATGACACTACCTTCGATGGCATTCGTAAAGTTTTTTGCTTTTTTTTTTTTATGTTGTACAATTTTTATCAACTTTGGTTTGTTTATTATTATTTTTTTTTGTAGGTGTTGTTGTGCCAGTAGAGATCATTATGCGGACTACCTCTTTTTTTTTAACCCCATGCAATGCATAAGTTAATATGAATATTAAATATTTTAATAAATAAAATACATATTAACCTTATTATATTAAACAATTTTTTTCAATGATGTGTATATGTTTTCATAAGCAAATAGATAAGTTTATCTATATTTACGATTAAAAAGTCAATTAAACACTTACTAAAATCAAATAATAATCAAGATATTTACCTTTAGCAGCCGGATTTGGAACAACAAACATCAAAATCAACAAAAAAAAAAAATATATATATATCAACATTGTCTAACACATAAACATGGAGTTTAATATATTAAAGACTAAAAACTGAATTTTTAAATTAATGGGTTCATATTATATCAAAAAATACAATTATAAAAATT
>CAAKMY010052369.1:0-23013 GCA_901111285.1 Corrigiola litoralis
AATAATTGGACTCTATGTAGAGCTCCGAAATAGTCCTTATGGTAATAAAATACCTACACTAAAAAAATTCTAACATAAATTAAAACTCCTAAAATACATTAAAAGACTCCTAGAATAATTGGACTCGATGTAGAACTTTGAAATTCTTCTGCTTTATATATTAACTATTAGATTAGAGAAGATGATGATAGAGAAATAAGGTTGGTCTAATGGTTGAGAGTTCAACCTACATGAAAGTTGTCGCATATCCAAATCCTCATGTCCCGCTACCCCCACAATATTTCCTAGCTGTAATATGCCAAATAATAAGATTGATGCTCAACTATAAGATTATCCAACCAATTAGCATAATTATTCGCCTCCCCGTAAACATGACTGATTATTTGACCTCACACGCCACTTCTTGGAAGCTTTTGTTTTCATTCTTGAACCAGACGAAAGTGCGCCTCAATGCCTTCCATGTCCTCCATGAATGCGCTCAATGACGGCCTAAGAATCAATCTGTATTATAAATTTAGTAAAACTATACTCAGCGATCAATAACCCTCTTTTAAGCGCATCAAATCTAGCGACGAACCTATCCCAAATGACAAATGAACAGTGAACGGTTGATAAACTGTTGGTTCTATGTTCAAGTCTTCTATTAACATGTTTATCGTAAGTTTTGGACCCACAAAATTCCACCCCCGTCTTCCAGGTAATGACACATAAACTGGTTCAATAATTGGCTTCTACTATCGCATTATCGTTGTGATTTAAGCAGTTAACAATATACTTTTCTATATTGTCACTGATTCACTAAACAATGAAAATGACACCCAATACCATGCAATTTCCAGTCAATTTCTTAGGACTTTCCTCAGCAAATTTCAGTGGCATAGCATGCATAAAGCACCCACAAGAAGTTTTGGTTTCATTCGCCGTAAATTTGTGTGCCATTTGGTGGATCGTAGTGCTCCCCCATTGTTGTTGTTGGTGGGTAGACGTACAACTTTTGCCTACTAGCTCTAGAAACTTTGTATCCCTACCCCCACTTTCACTTCGGAGTACGTATTATACAAATCTAAGTCAACAGTATCTCAACCAAACCGTTTAGTTTAGTTGCTCTCCTATTAACTTGTAACTTTTGTTGAACCAAGCTGTTTTAGTGTTTAGTTTAGTGGCTAGCTTGTTAAGTTAACCTTGCAATTGGAAATGAAATATCTTTTCCCTTTCCTTATTTCACTAGAATGTATCTTGAGAATGTCTTAGAAAAGACCTTTTCTTTTTATCATAAGAAGTAGACGGAGCTATGCATGTTGGCCCAATAAAAAAATAAAAGTATTTGGTTTAACTAGAATTTGGAGAAAGTTTGTGTTGATTTTTTTTTGGGGAAAGCTCGTAAAAATAGACGATTTTATCTAAGAATTTGTGAGGTATATTAGGTATTCAATATGCAACCGTCAAAACTCCTGAACTTAAATCCCACTATGGTAAAAAGTTTTAGAGCCAATTAGCAACTTCGGCGTACATAAACGAAAATAGAAATTTCCAAAAATACCAAAAGGATGACACACTAGTAGGACATTCTTAGCCAAAATCCCAATCTGACACCTGAATAACATATCTACTGCCCTTTTAATGACTACATATCCATTATCCACTGATATATTCCATGTCTATTTAATCTACGTGACAAATATATCATACACCAAAAGCAAGAATTTTGCATGACATGTTGAAAATAAAACACCACTTTCACTTAAAAGTCTTTACTTACAAAATGAATTATAAAGCAACTTAACTTTAGTGATTGGTCCCATTGAAAACAAAATACTTAAAAAGTGTATTTTTTTGACAAAAGTATCCAAAAAAAGTATAGGAATCTCTCTCTCATCATTGAACTCAACTTACAACTAAACTCAACTTAACACCCACATCTCACATCTTTTCACTTCATCTCTAAACTGTTCAGTTCACTCAGGTATATATTATATTTTGATGTATAATATATAAATTCATTTTTTACTAATTATATTTATGTTAATATTAATTGATGTGCATGGATGATGTAATTCTTTGTTTTGCGTCATAAATGAATAAATGTTATAATCTTTTTTGATGGGCAGTTGGTATATTTTGATGGGTAGTTGATTGTTGACAGAAAATCCCTTGATTATGACTAAAGATCTTTTTTTTTTTTTATGATTGTGATGTTTTAAGTATTAAATTACATTTTTCACTTGCTAAACTATGTTGGGTCTTTTCCTTTTTACTTAAAAAGAAGGCTAGTAAATGAGGTTGGATTAATTAGAGTGTTTAATCACATTTGTCACTTGCTAAACTATGTTGGGTCTTTTTCTTTACTTAAAGAGAAGGTTAGTAAATGAGATTAGATTAATTAGAGTATTTAATCACATTTTAATTTTTAGTGTAGTAGTAGACTAGTGGTAGGTATTTTGTAACATTGACCAAGACTATGGCATCATGGTTGATACATGTGAAGTGACGTGATAAGCAAGGTTAAGACTTATACAACAACTTGTTGTTTAATTAAGGAAAAAACAAAAGAAGATATGAGTTAATGTTGAATTGACTTGTAGCTGGATTTGGATTTGTGTACGTGTCTAGATTTTGATGAAATGCAGTTGCTAGGGAGTTTCTGGTGGCATTATTCTTTAGTTTTAAATTTGTAGTTGATTGAATTCTACTTTTAGGTAAGGAAGGTAGACTTTTTTGTGTGAAAAATTTTGTACTACTACTTCAAAAGGTCTAAGGAAAGTGTTTGTTGAAGTTTTCTTTGTGTGTTTATCCACCCTTTTGCTGAATAAGGTTGTTGGTCATCATAATTCAGGTATATATTTATAGGGTGGTAAGATTTTTTACGAAAAGTGGTCGTCGTCGAATTTCATGCACTCGAGGTGAATTGCTGATTGAGTGAGTGAGCTGTTTGGAGGTTGTTTGAAAAGTTTGGAGTGTATGATTTTCTGGGTGTTTCTTTTCGCTGCCTTAGTGTATGCTGGGAGAGTCTTAGTGTTAGAAATCATGGGAGCTAAAAGTTCAAAAAGTTCGTCGAGGAAGAGATCAATGTCGTCGTCATCCTCGTATGGTTATAATTCTGGTCAACCGTATGGATATCCACCAACATCTCCATATCCATCTCAGCCGGGATACATGCCACAAGCGCCACCTTATACGCCTCAACATCCTCAATATGCGCCTTCACCTTCTCCTCATAGTTACTCTGCACCTCCTCCACCGAGTAATGCAAGGCCTACCAAGAGATTGGAGAGGAAGTATTCGAGGATTGCTGATAATTACCGCACCTTGGATGAGGTTAGGCTTCATTACTTTTTGGAGTTGCTTTGCTTTTTGCAAATATCTATTCAATGATTGGTTGTTGGAGCCAGATCTTCTTGATAGATTGCTGACCTTTGATATAATGTTGTTAGTTTTCTTCATGATATAATGTAGAGAATTGAGGAAAATATTTGAAAATTTATTACTAATTGACACTTAAAAATAAGTTTTCGTTGATAATAACTGGTTTATGAACTTTGTGAATGATACTAAAATAGATTAATGGAGTCAATGTTTTTTTTTTTTTTTGGGGGTGGGGGTGGGGTGGGCGGCGGGTTTAAGATGCTGAATTGTGTGTTTGCAAGTAAATAAGGTCTTCTTGGATTTTTACTCTTGCATCCTTATGCATTTTCTTTCGTCGGTACCTGGTAGTGTTGAATGTTGATAAATGCCTTGCTGAATGTTTGTCTCTCAATCATTGGGAAGGATGATAATTTGAAGTCTTTATAGGTTACTGCAGCTCTTGCACAGGCAGGCCTTGAATCCTCAAATTTGATTGTTGGGATTGACTTTACAAAGAGCAATGAGTGGACAGGTTCAACCTTGTTCTTTAACTTTTTACCCTTAATGTTTTCTTGACATATACTTCATTATGATAAATTTTTATTATGAACAGGTGCAAAATCTTTCAATCGTCGAAGTTTGCATCACATTGGAAATGAATTGAACCCTTATGAACAAGCTATATCAATCATTGGAAAAACGTTATCTGCATTTGATGAGGATAACTTGATTCCATGTTATGGATTTGGCGATGGTAAGTCCTATCACAACCTGAGCATCTTGTTAAATTACCTTGATATCGTTGCTTTTTTGTAGAGACTGATAATGTTTTCCTTGTCCTTAATAGCATCAACACACGACCAGGATGTCTTCAGTTTCTATGATGAGGATAGATATTGTCAGGGCTTTGAGGAAGTTTTATCACGATATAAAGAGTTAGTGCCCCAGCTTCGCTTAGCAGGTGATTTGATTTTTATACTTTTGGATATCAAACCAAGCTCAGTTATTTGCTGTGTGTAGGTCGGGGTTTATGTCAGTCGGTTTCAATTTTTTCACATGTTCTTCTGTCATTTGGTAGGGCCAACCTCTTTTGCCCCTGTTATTGAAATGGCCATGACTATTGTGGAGCAAAGTGGTGGACAATATCATGTGTTGCTGATAATAGCTGATGGACAGGTTTTTATTGTTACTTTGACTCTTATTTTCCTTTTACTGAACAGTAGTTTTCTTAGAGCAAGGATCACGCTACTACTAGTTGAGTCGTGGCGTTTAAACCTTGCACAATTCTCTAGTAAAAGAGAACCTGATTGTGTATAGTGAAAGGTATATCATTATTTGCAGAAATATTTGAAATATTTGCTTGTAGTAAACTCTTGTTTATAGTTTGTCTAGTAAACTATATTGATTGCCCTAGATCCCAGTGGAGTCGTTCTGGCTGATGGCCTGACAACAGTTGCTGTCCAGTAGCTGATCCTTTGTATAGGAGATGTGAAAGTTACCATCAAGATGCAATCATTAATTTATCAAAATAGTTAGGGGTAAGGCTGTGTACATCTTGGCCTTCCTTGTAACCTCCTTAGAGCGGGACCTTTACTGGGTTGTTGTTGTTCTATATCCTAACAGTTACCACTGCAGTTTTAGTTCCCTTTATCCATTCAATTCAGGTAATTTAGCTTATGAATCGGATCTTTGTCTGAATATGTAAGCTCCTTTATTTCGAAAACATAAACGCTTAACTGCTTTTGAATTTCATAGATACATTTGGGACTAAAGTAATATGAGTATCAATGTCGCAAAAACTTCACTTCATAGACTAGAAGCAAAAATCTATGCTTCATTAATGGCTTTCTATGTAACAATATTTGGTTTTTTTGCGAGTATACCAGTACCAGCTATTGAGATTTGGGAGTTGGCAGTTTTAGGAAATATATGGTCCAGCATAGTGAGACAAAACTTATGTTAGCCCTCTTATCTTGGAGAAGGTGATGTCCTGTAACTTTGTAGGATTAGCAAACCTCATACAGCTATTCTGTGTTCTCTTCCCTTACCTAAACTGCTACTCTTGGATATTCTTCTTTTGTTATAGTGTCTATCTCACCATTGATTGTTTGATCAATTATTGAATGTGTTAAAAAAATCTTCTAGTGCAATGGCAGACAGCTTAGCTTTAAAAATGAATTTTGAGAGGACATATTTTGCATTTTATTTATAGACTTCTTGATACATGGATTTTGTGATATTTGTCATTATAGTTTTTGTGAATCACTTCAGGTTACAAGGAGTGTCGACACGCAACCAGGCAACCTTAGCCCTCAAGAGCAGAGGACAATTGAGGCAATAGTCCAAGCAAGGTATGTTCTTACAAAAATTTCGATAAATAGTAAGTTCTGATAAACTGATTTTCCTTCACTGAACTAATACCCCTGTTACATATTAGTGAATATCCCCTGTCAATTGTGCTAGTTGGAGTGGGAGATGGCCCATGGGATATGATGAGAGAGTTTGACGACAACATTCCTTCTCGCGCATTTGATAATTTCCAAGTAAGCAGTTACTGATCTACTGATCTATGGTTCAAAGATCATGCTTTCTACTTCTTACAGACAATGCTAATTTTCAATATTTTTTCTTTGGCTACTATAGTTTGTAAATTTCACTCAAATCATGTCGAAGAATGTTGACACATCAAGAAAGCAAACAGAATTTGCCCTCTCTGCCTTGATGGAGATACCTTCTCAATACAAAGCCACTCTTGAGCATGGCATATTGGGGTAAATAATAATCCAATTCTTTCTTCGTAATCCTATTTGTAACTTGAAGATGATTTATGAACAATTCTATTTCTACTTAGCAGTCGTAGAACTGGACATTGTCCAGAGAGGGTCTGTCTTCCCCCACCTCAATATAATAGCGCTTCAGGATTTGGTGGCTCAAAATCATATTCCCGATCAAGTAGCTTTCAGCAGAGTGCTCCAGCTTATTCTCCTCGTGACACAGGAGTCGGCGTAAGTTCAACTCGGACTTCTACTTTTAGTGAAGCAGCTCCACCATCGACTTCTGCTTATGACAACCAGGTAACCTCAACCTTGTAATAATGAGGTTATTAGTCACACACTTGTGGACCTTTTGGTTCCTAATGTATTTTCTTGTTCTTGAATAGCTATGTCCCATTTGCATTACCAACCCCAAAGATATGGCTTTTGGCTGTGGACATCAGGTATTATGTCTACTTTAACATTACCCCGTTTTTATTGAGATATCTGGTGTTAATATCTATCATGTTGACCTTTTATGTTTTTTTTTTTTTTGGTTTAGACATGCTGTGACTGCGGAGAGTTTCTGGATGCTTGCCCAATTTGTCGACGTTCCATCCAGACCAGAATAAGGCTTTACTGAAAAGTTTCCAGCATCCTAGCATCTCCTATGTGCTAGTGTCAGTACTGCTGTATTCTATGCCAGTGTGAAAAGGTGAATTCTCTGATCTGCTCTCGATAAAGTGACTTTCACGGCAAATAACAGAATTTGCCCTCTCTGTCTTGAGTAACTTCATCTCTGTGCAGAAACTGCTGTCAAATAGCATAAACACCGGATGCTGTAACACTTTCTGGAACGTGTAGATCCGCAGAACTCTGTTTTTTTTGGAGGTTTAGTCAGCTGCATTTATCGGCATTTTGTAAAGTCATTTTGATCATTTGTTCTTAAGGTCCTATGGTTTTAGTCTCCTTTCAACCCTGATAATTTTCACATAGATATTCGACTTGTGACTGTCAAAATTACAGCTTCATGTAAATATAAGATCTGGTTACTCGAGAAAACTACGTGTAAATACCAATTTAATTTTCATTGTCAGTTCGAGTATTGATTGGTTCTTGTAAGATTGGCTTCTACAAATCATACTTATAGCTGATGAGCGGCCACTGTTACACCAAGCTGTCTATCTCAGCCCACTGACTATTCCATGATTTTATCCTCACCAATCTAAAACAATTTGCTCGTGAATCAGTCACCCATGGCATATATGGTCATACTGACAACTGTCGTTACGACCACTATTGATCTGCGGTCGACTGTTGGATATGTAAAATATAATGAATTAGTTAACAAGTTAAATTAGTATGCAACCATTTTCTTTAACAATAGTAAAGGTATCTTATGAATAATGAGAATACGAATACGTAAGCTATATACTTTGTAACAGTTATATACTCCGTATATATCTAGACTAGTACCAAAACGAGTGATTTTCGGAAGGGGATGGGGCGGGGGAAGATTGGAAGCAAGTGGTGAAAAGAGAAAACAGAACAGTATACAAATATAGTTAAAATACAAGATTGCAACAATTTCAACCCCAAATGATCAATGTTTGTAACAAACCAGATGCGATAATTTAATTTTTTGGCAAAGGTTTAAGGAGAGAACAAGGAAAAGAAAATCTAGCTACATCAGAAGAGAATTTCTCTTTTTGTTCGTTGAGATCAACACAAACAATATGAGTCTTCAGGTTGAATTTTGATGCACGTACGAAGAACTGGTAGAGTACAAACTACAGAAAGCTAGTTCATTTAATTTGGATTAGTTTTACTGCTCGGTACTTAATACAACAAAAACAAAGATTACATGAAAGACAACTCAATTTGATGTGAACTACTGTCTCCTACTACTATATATCTCTAATAATAACTCCCTATGATCTTCATTAACCCATTGAACGAGTAGAATACAACAACCATTGCATCGAAGAAGCTGGCGCGACTATAGCTCTCTGAGTATCAAATAGTATCACAAATAGCTGATAGCTTATTTTTACTAGAAACGCCTATTTTGTGTATAGTAATGCTGATTTGGTGTATAGTATTGCTGTTGACGGTCTTCTTGAGGTACTGCAGTACGTGACAACAAAGTGCCTTGGAGACGCCATCCCTCTGGCTCTTCAAGAAACTTATTTAATTCTATGTATTCTTGAAGCCTCGTGATCACCCTACCAACCTCTGGGTCTCCAAGTTTTTTCAATGCATGCACAAATTGCTGGGAAATGACATTCAGTATCTTCCTGAACTGGGACCCATATTTTCTATGGAGACTAAACCCTGCCATCTAAATACCAAGGTAATATGATTTTGACGGACAAATCACTCCAAACAAGAATAGCACAACAAAGATACTAGTTGTGATGCAACTTACTCTTAGAAAAGATTCGAGGGCAACAGCAGTGTACAAATTAGCCGGGAGGACATTCAAGAACCTAGCAAGCCAAGCCCAACCTTCTTCCAAGCCATGGGTATTCTGAATGCCTTGAGGTTCCGTCTATAACAGAAAAAAAAAAAAAAACAACTAAGTGGGTTGTAACTTAAGGGAATCCTGGACAAATAAATTTGATTTCCTTTCCCTTCCTCTGCGTCAGACGTAATAGAATTTGCAAACCTGAACTATGGCTCCGTAAAGTTTCATGCAGGATCTTAAACGCTGCAGAAAACTATCTATCGACTCTAACTCCCCATCTTCTTCCCGGAAGCCAATGGCTTTCAAGTAGCTTTCCTTTGTTTCATACATAGTCTGCAGTATCCAAAAGATTGCAGACATCAGTTATTTGACAATTTTAAACACTCGCATTGTTTCAAGCACCACCACAGTTGAGCAAATAACTTAAATTCAAACAAGCAAGTAAAAGCCAATTCTAAGAGTTAGGCCTCTGACTTGTATGGCCTTCAATGCAATTCTGATAACTTAGTGCTATAAGGCGTGAGGGGCACTGAGGCTACAAGGGTCCAAGAAACCAAAACGCGCTTCGTTTGAAAATAAAATTATATATGTTTTTAACAATATTTTGTGCAAAATTATCGCCCTTTTGGTATTTAAAGTAAGGATACATATAAGAATCAAAACAGTAGAAAGAGGACAAAAAGTAGCAGTTTGTAGTAGCAATCTCATAGTGTGCGCCTGTGGCGCTTCTAAGGCATAACGCCTCCGAGCGTCTCACACTTAGGCATGCCTGAGGCGCGCTTTTTTCAATTTAGGCTGATAGATAATGTTCTCATTCCTGCATGTTAATTTGATCGGGTCAATGATATGATAGAAGAAGCACCGTGGTCGTGTATCGGTGTAGGAACTAAGAAGCCCAATAGATATAAAGATGTCAGCTATAGCAAACAATCAGCATAACAGATCATTGAACTACACAGCATTACAAAGACAATACAGGAGAAAGCAAGTTTCAAACTGAAATTTTGGAGACAAACATAGCCCCATTCTTACTTAGGCAAGAAAAGACTTTCACTTGAGCATGGTCCCTAACTATGTCCTTAAGTTTTTAGGACAACGATCACCACATGTTCCCTCGTGTTTGCAAACAGGCAAAAGGAGATGTTATATACAAGGTGAAACATTTACCTTTTTGTAAACTATATGCTTTGGAACAGAATAAAAACATGCTTTATTGAACTCAGCAAGGAGACAGTCCATGACAGCTGGAACCTGTAACATTAGCAATAAAATGACTAGAATATCAAAAACAAAGGTAAGAGCATATCTGCTAAATGCCGGAAAGACAAGAACTTACCACCTCCACAGCCTGAGCCCCCCACCCCCCACCCAACAAAGCATCAGCTTGAAATTAGAAAGCAGTAGATGCAAGTATGCAACATGTTCAATTAAAAGATGGCATCATGCCAGTTGCAGATCTAAGCGATGTAGCCTAAGTCCTACAGTCAGGAGAGGTTTGCGAGGCAGCTTTGTCCATACTCTAGGCTCTATGAAAGAAGCATGGCATCATACAAAATCAGAAGGACCAAAAAACCGATAGAAGATCATCTCCCTCATGTGTCCAGACTCTAGTCCACAGTTCTGAGTTGGTGAGCAAGAAGATAAATGCAAAGCCTACGTCATCAGTTGCCATCTCTTCCTATACTTTCCATGTCCTTTCCCATTTCTAAATGATACTGTTGTATTCTAATTAGCTCAAGTCTCAAATCATGAGAGGACGAGTAATGGGGTTTGATTACACTTAAAAAGCTTGATAGATAAAATAGGTTCCATCAGAAAGCAGTAATTGATCCTGTACCTGTGCACTAACATAAACAATTACAAGGCCACATGCAAAAGCAGAACTGTTGACATTTGGTGTTTCATAAGTAGAGATGACCTGCAACATAATCAGAAAAATAATATCAGGATATGTATTTTTCTACAAAAAATGGAGCAAGGAGAAGTAAAAAGGTTTCAGACTGCTTGAAACAGCAAATACATATTAAAGCCTTCAGACAACAAAAGAAAGAGTCCAGCCAGTTAACCAAATCACCTTACTATCTTGCTGAACGTTTTCAGCAAAGTTGTTCCTTAGTATTTCAACAAGTTTTACAACTTACTCCAGTGGAGTCCAGTCAAATGTCAAGTTTAAGTTTTCCAGGTTTTCGTGAAATTTAATCAGAAGCAGGAATTGAGATTTGGTATAAATGGGCACTGTTAAATGAAAACTGTAAGGAAAAGATAATGGGGATTCATCTTCTACCACTCACTTCACTACTAGTATGAGCAAAATACAAAAGGGTTCAACAGAAAATATACAAGGCATTTAGCTTGAGCTCAAAGTTTTAACCATAGCTGACTCATGAATAGGGACATACGGTTTCTTAACGAAAAAAGAAGCCCGAAGGACATGATACCTTAGTTATAATATCTGTAACAGATAGAACTTAACATTAGTTGTTTTTACCAAGAATATCAGATATCCAATTTGAGTAAAATATGCGTCCACACCAGGAAAGATTCTGCCAATATTGTTAGGTTAACTTAAACTATAGGAGAAACTGATAGACATGAGACATACTAGGAGCAAGAGTGGAATGAAAGAAATATAGCATAGACACAAATTCTAGCCAGTACCTTCTTTGCAAATATCGCCACAGTGACAGACTGAGGAAAACCAGGATCATTGAAGATCTTCACAAATTCCTGTACTTTTGATCTGCATTCATCAAACCGTTCAGAACTTATCCACATACCATCCATACAGCAGAGTTTGCAACAGTCATAATTTCCGAACAAATATATAAGAGATGTTTGCACTCTTAGCAAGACCACAGACATACATGACAACTGCTATTAATGAATGTTCAGCAAAAATATCACTTAGCTACCTCCCTGCTTGCGTAGCTATGTGCAATAATATCAACCATCTCAAGTAAATTTTGCCAAAATATTTCAGCCTTCCACACCAAAAGTGAGAGGTATCAAATGAGGCGAGAAGCTAAGCCATAAGCTTATTCCTCTGAACAGAGAGCAAATTGTTAATATCCCACATTATTATCCTCAGCAAACATTAGACCTCCTTTACTATCTCCAACTTTCAAGAAACACATTAGATGGTATCCCGTGGGCTCTGGCAGCATCCATTTCACCAGTCACCATCACCCATCTCCACAAACACATAGCATTTGACATCAAACCTGTATCTTATTCAAAACCTCAAATATCAATCTAACTCTAGATATCCTAACTGAACACAACAAATCATATAAACTCTCTCTTGCACTTCCATCCCTGCAGTCACTTTTGCCCATAGCATGACTAAATCATTATGAAAATTGAGAGATGAATTGGGAATTTATGACATCAACAAATGGTACGGGCACAGGCTATCCAGCTTAAAATTGAATGTAACACTCACTAGAGGATTCGTGACGGGTATTCACATGTCCTAATATAATATATAAGAAACGCAATGCTTTATAGTAGTTACATAAATAGTGTCATTTTCTATTATAAAAAGCTACATTGGTAGATGGATCTAGAGGATGATTACGAAAGCAATGGGTTATTGGACTGCAGCATAAAACCCTACACGACACAAAGTAACTGAGCAGTTCATGTTAGGTAACCAACGAATAATAACCAAGAAAAGTAACATAAAGCATACTCATCCCACAAACTCCGAGAATGTAAGATCTGCCACTACACGGGAGATTCCAGTAATTAACCAACAATTTGACACACTATGGTGTAATTTATATTCCTGAACCACATTAAGCAGACATGTCCGACTAACATTTGAAACTTCAGACTAGGAAAATAACATACCTTACGTTGTCTATTGATCCACTTATTTGATTAATCCGTCGAGCAATTTCCCGTTCTTTAGGGCGGAAGTCCTATCCAAAGAAGTACTTCAATAAAAAATGTGTAACATGAAATAGATTGAGGTAAAAAGGAAATAGGAATATTCTTATGCTGTAACGTCTTTGAAGAGTCCCCCCACCTCCCACCCAAAGAATGCGAAAAACAGGAAGGGAAAGGAGAAAGAGAATAACACCCCCCCCCCCCCCCACACACACACAGAGGCACACACCAACATGGTAAAAAAACGTATATAACTAAACAGAAAGCTTGAGAAAAGCATTGAAAGACAACTAGCAACTCCCACAAAAGCACCATGCGAAAGAATATGTCAAGTGGGTCCTGGTCTTAGTAAGTACAACTAACATGTCAACAACAAAGAATGAAAATGACAGAAAACTCATCTGCAGCTACCAAAGACTCCAGAGAAACTAAGATTACCATATTGGATCCAGAGATTATTGCCTTATTCCTATCCTCCAGGTCCTTGTAGTACTGAAGCCTTCTCTCCTCAAGCTTCAGAGCATTTTCTGCAGCCCTAACTAAGGCACCTAAAATCAAGTGAACATTTTGTTAGATCAGCAAAGGACTGTGTAAGCAAGGACTATGTCTTTCCGGGAAAAAATAGCTAGTGTTACCTCGAAATGGACGCCACTCTTATGTAAGGCAGCCAAAAGAAACAGTCTTTTAACAAGTTCGTTATAGACGTTGCATTGGAGCAGACCATAAGCTAAGCCCTCGGTCATATAAACTCAATAACGTCGCATACTGCTAGCATATATAAGGATTATACAAATTCATTTGAGCTTATGAGGTTTAGTGTGACAATTACCCAAAATTATAAGCATCAAACACCAAAGTCCGTACCTGGCCCTTTCCTTTCCCTTTATTTTTCCCAGAATACTTGCATAAAGAAAGCAGCAAAGTATCTCTATTTCGGTTCTGACAATCTAGAACTTGTAATGGTAGAATTGCAGAAATGATTTCTTATCCCACTCCACCTCATTAAATTTGCCCCCAACAAGTAGCAGACAAAGTCGTGTACGATCCAATTTCACAGTCTTCAATATCACTATTCTATTTCACTGTTGACTGTATGACAATGCTTGTCAACTGTACGAATTACTACTGACTGCTGCACCACGAGGGTCCCGCCAAACAGTAGCACGACAAGCCCACATAAGATGCAGAATGAAAAACAAAACAGATGACCAACCTAGTCACTCAAATTGCAGCATATATTTATTTCCAATCAGCTAAGAATAAATGTTCAGGTAAATCATAGTTGAATATTTACACCCTGAATCAGTGACATCACAACCTCACATGTGAGGTTCATTGAGTTCAGAGCAAGGTCTAGGCAAAGTCATTCAAATATGTAGACCTAAATCTAACAACTCATTCACATTAAGGTCCAGGGATGCACTGTTTATCCATGTAGCTAATTTGGCAAATGCAGCTTACCGATACATCTATAGTGAGACTGTAGATGGTATGCGAAGGAAAAGTCTGGTGGGTAGTGAAGAGGAGAAGCAGATACCGCAATCTGATTCTGAGTTGAGTAATGCTTTCGTGGCACCACTTCATTGAGTGTTCATCGCAGAAAGTATCACTGAGTCTCAAATGAAGTGGATGATGTCTAAGTTCTGTTTAAGGGGATGACTATTTCTTTGATGCTGAAGTCCACTATTGGAAGGACTGAGGGGTTTGAGCAATGAAGATAGGAGGTGGGAGCATGAGTCCCATGTACTGATTCTCCTTCCATCAAATAAAATGAAACTGAGATCTTAATTGAAACAGAGGAAATTGACCTCAAAAAATCAGAAACAAGGGTATCCTCGGGATCCTCAAAGAGCTCGGCTAGAAAAAAACATCAATATGGTATCATGGCAGATGGACTTATACATTTATAATTAGTATCAGCAATGGCTGGGATCAGAAAACTCTAGGCAAGTAAGCCGATGATGATGCTCCAAATCAGTTGGAAGCCATGGAAAAGAGACAGCTTCTTCCAACAAAGAAAGATTTTGGACAGGTTCCCTGGGATAAGGAATAAGAAAGCTTCAAGTTTCCTATTAAATAGTGAGTGTCAAGGACTTAAAAAAAAAATTTCCTCCATAGTGCTAGATCATCTGTTTAGTTTTCTTTTGTGAGGACTACTTGTTTTCATGGATGTGCTTCTCTCTCTTGTTTCTATAATAAACTTACTATCTAAAACATCCTTATCACTACTATAATATATTTTTGTAGGACGCCTTCTCTTAGGTGCTTTGGACTTTCAAGTCATAAGTCATATTGAAGCCATGTTCTATTCCGCGGAAACTTGTTGAAATGAAACTGCTGAAAGGAACGGAAACAAACTGAAACTGCTGAAAAGAACTGAAAGTAGTTGAAGTTAACTACTAGAACTGCTGCACGAAACTGAAAAGAACAGAAAGTAGTTGAATTTTACGTGAGGGGAACATGGCCTAACACTATGCACGGAGTTAGAGCCTAACTTTGCCACCCACCTTTTGGACAATGAAAGACAAGGTCCAGCACCTATACATAAGAGTTTACTTATGGATTATACTAATACTCTAATGTGTATTCTGGAGTTCTCGACACTAAGCAAGAATGGGTGAGTTCGTAACAGGTCTAGAAACCAGCGAAAAAATGTCAATAGGGGCTTAACTTGGCTATAGCTGTGAAAATTAACAAACGGCTTCCAGTAATATGATATAGAGAATATTGGATAAGCATATACTGAAGCAAAGAAAAAATTTTAAAAGTCAACTTCTGAAGGCAGGATGACCTACAAAAATTGCAAGCTAGGGTCTGATAGATGGTGGCAGCAAGACAAAGGTGTGATTTTGAAAGCGCCAGGGGGGAGTTTGTGTCCCGGTAAGTGCAGATTGCTCTACGACAATTCCGCTATAGTCGTCAGAGGTGATTATAAATCCCAAAACATCTAATAGATGTATGTTAAATGGCGCAAAACAAAGTGGTTTGTTCTGATAACAAACTAATGGGAACATCTCCAAAAACAGACATTCTCAATTCATGTTATTATCCGATTCTTGGATAATAACATTAGATATGGGGGTATATGTCTAAAAATACTCTAAACACGCATAGAAAATAAGAAACTATTTTAAAATAATTAAACTAAAATACTAGGTACCAAAAGCTAATTAACTGGTATTCTAAAAAATCCTAAAATACCCCCTAAACTATGAAATTAACATAAATTCTGGATAATACAATTTTCTAGAGACTACAACAGTCCTAGATAATCTTTCAGATTTCCTACTTCCTTTTCTTGCTATGGGCATCATATACGTTGGCCAACAAAGAGATCATGGCAAATGAAACTAATAAGCCATTCACCCAATGGAAAGACAATCAGACCAACAATCACACCAACAAAAGTGTGTTCGTAAAAGTACCTGCTGATTGTACTCCCGCAACAGGTCTGGATGTGGTTAATGGTACATTTTGAATTGCGGAAGTAGAAGCACTTTCTGCAGATTTTTCCTTAGCCAGTTTATCTGCTGCTTCTTTAGCTCTTTGAGCTTCTTCTGCGGCTTTTCTTTCCTCCTCAGCTCTTCTTGCAGCCTCACGTCTAAGCTGCAACCACATAAGAGAAGTTAGAAACATACACCATGAACGACAGAACATTCATAAGTGCTTGTAATAGATAAACAGAGTGTGTCTTATTCATATAAGAGTAGAAAAGGGGATATCTTGTTTACACTTATTGCATTAAAAAATAGGTTGAGATGGTTTTGTTGCCTCAACTTGAGGTTAATATTTTCCTCAATCGAAATTTCTTCACTAGTGAATTCTAAATAAGTTCCTTTCTCAGCTGGGCAGGACATTTAAGAAACATTAAATTTTTATATATGATGAGGAAGCACTGCAATAAAGGTAAACTAACAATATAAGTCCTTCTAGCTCCAGCATTACGTAAGGGCCCAATTCTGAAGTATAATAAATGTCTAAACATTTCTGATGGAGACAAGGAATTACAGTTCTCTGGTTTCAGACAATATCGGACTAAATCAAAACGGTTCATATAACCTTTTTATCATGAATTGTTAACGCACTCGTGGTCAAGGGTCAATTGTTATTGCAATGCAGGGGTAAAGCTGTGTAGCCCGACCCATCCCCATCCCCCCCCCCCCCCCCCCCTCTTTTACCCCGCTTGGGCGGGAGCCTTTTTGTAAGCATTTGGGTAAGGATACTGTTGTATAAAATAAGGCTGAAGAACCAACAGCTCTATCTTACGAGGATAATAGACAGAACAAAATGTTTCCAAGTAATATAACTAGCAAGGTCATTTGAAAACGTAGCAAGGTCATTTTACAATTCTCCATTAGCAAAAACGGAACAAAAGAAAAGAAAGCAAAAGACAGGAACATAAGAGTAGCGTTCACAACCTTATTAGCTACTGAAGAATCAGAAACATATGTGGCTATGTCCTTTCAAGATAAAGAAATTACTCTCCTAATCAGTTCTCCTACTGACAAGACCAAGCCTATGTAGACTAGGATATACGAGAAAGCAATGTATCTACAGTAACACCCTAGAACTACACTAAGTCCCTTAAATCTTAAACATCAATAACTTCTCTGTATTTAAATCCTACCTCTACACTTTTTATTGTAATTATTGTAAAAAAGGGCAAGAAAAAGTTAACAAACCTCTTCTTCTGCCATAGCTTTCTGTTGGCGCAACTTTTCTTCTTGCAAAGCCTTTTCTTTTCTTTTCGCTTCCTCAAGAGCAGCATCAGCTCTTATTTTTCTTTCTTCTATTAGTGATTTGTGTTCGTGATCCCTCTGGATGGCAGTTAAGTGATTATCAAGAGCTTCTGCTCTGCAGGTAGCAGACAGAGAATGTTCAGTCAGGGTTTGAGTCTTTGAGAGCATATATGTTCTAGGATTTTCATGTAGCTAACTCACATTGCTAAAAGCAAAAAATTAGTAAGAAAATAACACTATGGATAAATTCTTCCCGACTGAAAGGTGAAAGTTTTAAATCAGATGAGATGTAATCACAAAACAGTTTCATCTACTCTCAAATTCCACCTCAGAGTTGTCTCAGGTCAAGCCAATACCAAACCAATGCAGATGGTATATCATAAAATAAAAAGGGGGATCTCCACCATAAGACAGAAGAACCTAACAAAATAACTGTCATACATCTTGCGCTGGTAATGCATGTCTAGCTTTCTATCCATTTCACGCCTAGCATCGGTTTTCTTCTCGACTTGAACAAGGGCTGATGCACACTTTTCCTTTTCAGCCACCAACTTTGTCTCCAATGTTGTTAGCTGGTTCCTTATTTCCTCCTGTCAGAGATTGAAAAAAAAAAACTTCAGTTGTGACCCAAATATTCACATAAGACGTATCTACAGAACCAATCAGTTCGAATATAAAAACACTCACATTTCCTAAAAATAAAATGTACAACCTTTTCCCTACATGGCTAGACTAACAATACCTATTTGGTTCCTTTTTTCACCCAACAGGTACATTTAAAATAAGCTCAAGAATATTTTTTAACAAATATATGCCCCGGCATTGGCGCATTGCCCACTTAATACCTATTAAGTTAGAAGATCCAAAAGGTGGCATTGTTCCGTCACTGCTCCCCGCAACAGTCAAAAGTTCCCTCTAACAACCACCGGGTTCTAGACCCCTAGAGAGGTCTAAGATGAGCACGGCATAACTCCTAAATATATATTGAAATCTTTCTCGCAACCTATGCTAATCAAACTCTTCAAGGTGGCCTATGAGGAGAATGGATCCCACGATTCGGAACTTGAAAGTTGTACAGATGTATGTCGTCGTGAAAGAGGTGCTTTTGGAACTGTTAACTAGACAATTGTACGCCTCATATTAGATGTCTGAAGAGATTGACTAGAAACCACATCTAGCATAAAGTATTTCTATGGTGTTTTAAGGCATTGCAAGCAGTAGGAGTGTGGGACCATCCCACCCAGTAAAAACCATCAAGTTACAACAATATAGGTCACAGATACAAACAAGAGATGGTAACTCTAGAGTGCAGTATACAAAATAAATCTTATGTACCCATACTTCCACAGGCACTCAAATGCTGAATCACAGCCACGGCTTACACTTGTTTCCTAGTAAGTTAACCAAAAAAAATTATATATATAAAATTGCTTACGTTCATCTTTATTAACTTTAGGTTGTGCTTTCTGATGATTACAATGTCTTTTTTTATTAGATATCACTTCAAAAACATGAACTTTTGAGGGACTCCCTATAACAGAAGCATGGAACTATCCAGGGGATCTGACAGATGGTGGCTACTACAACACGAGTTCTTCAATTGTAGGAAGATTTTCAAATAGAGAACTGTTCCCAGTTTTCAGGGGGGGAGGGGGATGCTCTTTGAGTAGAAAAAAAAGGGGGGAAAGGAGAAAGGGAAGTGTCATGTAGGGAGATGTAATTGATTACAAAGAAGTAACTATCACACTCATTTGTATGTTACTTCTCTCTCATCTCTCCATTTCCCACCTTATTAGCACTAAATAATCCTCAAATATACTGATTGTGATTACATGCAACCAAACATAGCCTTAATTGTAAATACTATGATTCTATAAGAAGCAGCTCATGGACACTACACATATAATTTTAAACTAGTAAATCAGAACATCACATCAGAAATATGCAAGAACAAACCTTTATGCCGAGCTGGTGCTCATGTGTCAGCTCATGGAATGCACCTTCCACAACTCCGATTTTATCCATGAGAGCAACTTGCAGTGACGGCAATTTTTCATCTTCCTCTTCAGACTCGTCACTCTCACTAGAAATAATACCAATCACTATCTTAGCACACGTCACACATAGAGATATAACCCAACTCTCACCACTAGACACTGGCTAACCAAAGCATAATAATTTCAAGACTTGCATACCATAATACTTAAAAATACCCTGCTTTCTATTTAAGACTGTCCAACTTCACCAAACATTCACTTTTTCTTTATCATTATACATTCGTACAGAACAATTAGCAAACTTTTTTCTTCATGAAACATACAGTTACAATCTATTAATGCCACTATACTATCAGAATGAAACATATACATTTTAATAATAAAAGACATGTTCTTCAGCTTCAACGTGAAACATAAAGTAACAATCTTTTTCGATTGCATGCAACAAAACTCATATTTTTGCAAAAGAAAAATGACTACGTATGTGCAAGACACATCCAAAGTCAACTCCCAAACGAGAACTGAAATGCAATGTCCTCAAGTAGAAAAAAAAAACTAATATACAGTCCTAAAAAAGAAAAGGAACTATTTCAGTTTAGGTGTCCGATAAAGAAAGTCAGTGTCTTTGATGGAACAATAACAATTAAGATGTTAACCTTCCATTCTACCCTCATTCAACACTTACCTGAAGAAAAAAATCAGATGCTACTACAGTATAACAAACCTCACACATGCTTTTACAATTACATTATTTCCTTAAATTTTGTCAAGAAACATAAAGTAACGACCTTTTTCACCTGGGTGCAACAAAACTCAATACTTTTGCATAGAAGTAATGCTATAATAGGGAGGGGAACGACCAAAAATAACACGCAAATTCTTATATGAGACAGTCTCGTTTTCAGAAGTACCACATACAACTTTCACATTTTTGTTCAAGCACATATAAGACGGTATCACCAAAGTTATGATCAAACCTATGAGCTTATAAGATTTTCACGCGAGCTTTTATGGTTCATAAGCATTCAAAAGAAACACATAAATTTGAAATTCGGAAAGCTACCCTTATGTGTTACAAAATGATAGTTATATCTCAAAAGCTCACATGGTTCATTTACAAGCAAAGGCAGTCCTACTCAAGAGTTACTATGAGAATTTAGTACAGATACTTTTGACCCCCGTCTCACCATGAGGTGATGAAGCAGTCTCAGGCCAGACATGCTGAAAAAGCGAGTTTTCACCCATAAACAGTAAACACTGAAAAATAATACTAAAACAAAGAGCAGAGAACAATGTACATTATGTCGATTCAGAAAAACAATACCTAAGATAAACATCATTGCACACAAAGCGACCAACCGGCACCAAACTCCGGTCATCAATTTCGCCATCATCATCGCCATCCGAATCATCATCAAACTCGAAATCATTCACTCGCATTACAAATGCCTTCTCCCTCCTTCCAACTCTTGAAGCCTCTCTAAAATCACAATCAATCAATCAATTAACTCACTCAACCTAATCCCTCCTATTAATCAAAAACAAAGCCACACAATCGAAATAACAAAATCACAAATTATTAAACGAGATGGCATGGTCACCATTTAAGTAAAAGTGGTCACATTCTATTCACACTATAATAAAAGCACCACTTTACACCAAAAAGTGACCAATTTAAGACCGTCCAATGTTAAGTTTAAATTAGAAGGTCTCAAACAAGACTTTCTGAAATCACAAATTATTAAACGATCTAATTTTAACTTGAAACCAGACGTGATCACAATTAAAGTTAGATGGTCACATTCTACTAACACGGTAATAAAAGTAATTACTTTACACCAAAAAGTTACTCAGGCCGTCTAATTTTAACTGAAAATCAGACGAGGCCACCATTTGAATTAAAGTGATCACATTCTATTAGCACTGTAATAAAACTTATCACTTCAAACCAAAAAGTGACTATAATTAAAATTAGACGCCGTCATTATGTAAGCCAAGGTGGTCATATTCTACTTCACTCTAATAAAAGCGACCACTTTACACCAAAAAGCGACCAGTTTAAACCTGCTAATTCAAACTTAAAATTAAACAGTCTCATACAAAACTTTCCGAACATCATCAACCAAACCAAAAAAATAAAACAATTACCGCCCCGCGGTTGCGGTCTTGGTGAAAGGAGCTGCATTACTGAGCTTAACCTCCAACGAGTTAAGCTCCGACAAGAGCTCCCCGAAGCTCCAGTTCGGGTTCGGGTCGATCGTCAACCCGTTTACGGATTTCGGGCACCTGGGTTCCAACTTTATTGCACCCCTAATTCATTCAAAACAAATAAAGACACACATATACATAAGTATATAATCATAATGTAAAAGGTTGAAAATTTAATGAATAAGATCATACAGAAGTAGCTTACATGGTGTTGCGAAGTTGCGGCGCGTAATGAGATTAGGGTTTTATGGATAATGGTGGTGGTTTGTGTAAGGGTGGTGGCGTGAGTGGTGGCGTGACGGTGGCGCGAGTGTTTAGGTGTCGCCGTGTCGGTTTTGCGACTCGTAATGATGGGAGTGTGCCGCGTAATCGTGTCAGGGCTCGTATGTTTGACGCCAATTGACCTTTTTTTTTTTTTTGTATGTTAAAGTATAGTACATTATTACAAAAAAATTCTATATTTTTATTATATCTGAGTTATTGAGAGTTAATGTATGATTTCAGATTAAAAAAATAATAAAAATAGACTTATTTATTAATCTCACGAAAAACGTCTTTATGAATACAAGGGGTTAATTTCCTAACCAAACCGTCAAACCACGAAAAAGAATAGATTCCACAAAGTCTTATTGATCTGGCGGAGCTTGATTTAATATAACATGCCCTTTCCCCAATTTCGTTTCAAAAAAAAAAAGAGATTGTCGTATTTTACATGTGAACAATTTTCGGTCCACATCTCCCCTCTCTGATGCTCTCTAGAACACAAAGGGGTAGTGTGAGATCAGTGCTTTGTGTTGGTCTTTGCTGAGGTCTTTTAAGGAATGAGTTTCCATATACCTCATGGTTTGTAACGATTTTACTCTCTGGTGATATAATAAATTTCATTTTACCAAAAAAAATAAAAATAAAAATAAATTCGGTCCACATACATCACTTGATTTTTTATTTTTTTTGGTGCAAACATACATCACTAGATGATACTAAATAATAACATGCTACAAGTTATGTTCCAGGATCGTACATCATCCTCCAATTTAAATTGGTTATAGGGCGCTAAAAAAATTATAGCAACTTTTCTGATCTCCATCCTCCTCAAGTTCTCCCTAACGTCAAGAAAGATAATGCCCCAGTAAGTAATCTAAAGAAGTAAAGAACAATACTTCATCTCAATATAGTGAAAGTAAAACCAAGCTGTTGGAAATACATCATATCCCGTGTAAGAAGCAAAAATTCCTCCATTTTCATGTGCAAGTTACATAGCATGGTGCACTGCCTTTCCAGTCATGCAATCTGCTGATCTCCAATTACACCCACACAACCTTATACGGAGTACAAAAGCAAAACGCCTTTCCATCCTAATTAACGCCCTGTCGGCCTTATTCGGATAAAATGAACAAGAGTTATGTACTTACGCGGATAATAAGTCATAAATGCATGTACAATAAGCTAATGTATACATAGCTTTATGTAGTTGTATATATGTCCCTTGCAAGACAAAGCCAAAGCAGATGAAGCAACACAATTAGAGCTGTCAAAACCGAACCGACCCGAGAGAACCGAACCGAACCGCCCGAGAAAATGACCCGCACGAAACCGATTAAATTTAAATCAAAACC